>JAKUBE010000151.1:0-24830 GCA_030674755.1 Metschnikowia henanensis | reverse complement strand
CATTGGTCTGAGAAAAGCCCGCTGGATCTATAAGTCTGAGAATAATGAGGCCGAGAGCGCGCATGCAGTGCCGCCGCTTATCGGTCACGTGACCGGCCGCCTGGGACCGGGTGTCGGTGCCACAACACTTTGAGAGTCACTTTGGGTACTCCAATAAAGTACACAAGGTCTGTGAATATATATTTTGCGTTTTAGCAAAATCTTCGGCATGCTTGGTGGTCAATTACTGTCCTATAGACTGATGGGCTAGGCTGCTGGGTGGATCGATCTCTAGTGTGCACTCGAAATTCCAGACTAGTCGCGCGCGATCTGCGTCCGCGTCCGCAGCAACGCGTGGGTGCAAAAGTCTTGGAGCGAAATTGGGAAAGAGAGGTTTTAGGCGTGCACTGATGAAAATCGGGTTTTTTAAGGCGTGTGGGACTTCTTCTTAGTGAGATAATATTAATTGGTTGTACTTGGAATATGAAGAGAGAAATCTGGGTTTTTGCGGAGAAAGTGTAAATTTTGGTTTTCTTCCTCACAGCAGAATAAATATGTGCTTCGAGAATCCGTGTGTGGGTTACTAGAGAATTATTGAAAATCAATAGTCTGAGCCAATTTTCATCACCTCTTTTCTTTTTTGAGCACCATCGCATGCTTGTCGAAAGACTAGTTTTAAGCTTTTTGAGAAATCTCATGACGCTTTGCTAAATACATGGACCTCCCTTCGCTCAGTTCTGCAATAAGATGGATCACGTGAGCCCTGCTTCATGAATATTAATTCCTAACTTACTGCTCGAATAAAGTTGATATTTTAGAATTGCTCTTTGAAACCTATTTTGATGTAGAATTTGACTGAGGACCTTGTCCCTGGCGACAGAAATAATCACAATACTACCATGAGCGAGACAGATCGTGCATGGAGGTAGGCCTACAATATTGTTACGGGTTATTTAGCCTGGCTTGATTTTGACAAGAGGCATTTTCCCCATAACATTCCTTTTGTAAAATGAAGCATATATTTAAAAGTTGAGTGACACGTCCTATAGAGACTTTTATTCATCAAAGACCAGCTTCCTCATAGTTAAACTGGGCAACGACCAGCAAGTGAACAATGCCCTCGACGAAAATGATTGAATAACAGTGCTGACAATCTGGTATGGTTCTTGAGGTGCCAGTCACTTCATGCCGGGAAAATTTTTAGACTTAAATTAAGCGACGGTGTGAGATTTCAACCACAGTAAAAGCTTTGATCTCAAGAATGCCGAATCGGGACAATAAAACAAAAAGAACACCGCCGGAACTTTGCGCCTGCAATACACAAAAGCACTCAAAATTTGGCTCGAATTGAACTCGTGAAATGTATCGATCCGCGTCCAAAGCGTCCATCTCATCAAATCTCCAGCCGACATTTATTCTCAGCTTTCAATCTTCATCATGGCCGATGTCTCCCAATATGTCACTTGTCTTGAACATCGCTCGTCTTCTAGAGGCTCGGGCAATCAGAAACACTCTTGCCTGCTAAGCATAATCTCGGGCCGCTTCGTATCATAAATCACATCATCCAGAATATATAATCGGTCTTGAGAATAAAATGTGCAAATGCGCCACTGTCTATCACGACGTCGGAAAAAGTTCACAGACGTACACCAGCCATCGTTTGCCCTCAAATCATACTCGAACATAATCCTGCTCATCCTTTACTTAACATCGTTCCCGTCTAGTAGCCCCCAATTGATAGCCTCCACGCCCTGCTCAATCAACCAAATATTGCACTTCTTGAAGACTTGCAGATCGAAAAAGCCTCGACGTGCAGATAAAGGGGATGGGTGAACTGACTGGAGCACCAAAAAAGGAACGTCCTTTTGCGCTAGTTGCAAGGAAAATTTGGACACGCGTTTCTGCGCCGGCGTCCCCCAGGCCATAACCACGAAGCCTTGTTTGTTTTCGTTCTTCGCATACAAAATCGCCGTTTCTATGACCTTTTCTGTGAACTGCTCCCAGCCCTTATTGGCATGGCTATTGGCCTTGTGCGCCTCGACAGTGAGGCAAGCGTTCAACATCAAGACTCCTCTTTCCGCCCACTTCGTGAGATTTCCGCCACCAGGCTTGCCCTCTTTAAATAGCTGTTTGTAGTCTGGAATCGAGAAGTGCGGGAAATCGATCTTGAGCGCTTTGTATATGTTTATAAGCGACGGCGGAGGCCGCGTGGGCTCAAGAACCAGAAACGCTAGGCCGTGTGCCTGGTTGAAATTGTGGTAGGGGTCCTGGCCCAAAATAAGACATTTTACCTCTGGAAGTGGCGTATAATGAGACCAGGAGTAGATATTGTGGGATGGCGGAAACACGGTTTTGCCGGCTTGACCATGGAGAAATCGTTTGAGTTTAAGAAAGTACGGCTTAGTGAGCTCTTTGTGGAGAAAGACAAGCCACGTTATGTGCAAATGACTGATTTCAAGATCGAGAAGATCGCGTTCTTCTTCAGAGAGCCCGGCGATCCAGTTCTCCTTGCTAAAGCCGTGTTTTTCACAAAAGCTCGCGTGCGTTTCATCCAATTGAGTAATGTCTCGGGAAGGAATATGGCCATTGCAATTATTATCGCGTAGCTTTATTTTAGTGCCTTCAATTTCCAGATTTTCCATCTTCTTGAGAGTGTCGGATGGTTCTCCACAAGCCGTTTCAGGAACTTGTGAGTTTTTATTGAGAGGAAATGTCACGGTTTTTTGATCAACGTAATTCTTCCCTAGACCATCGCTGCATGTTATAGCATTTTGCTCAGTAGCTTCCGGTAATATATTTGCAGTTGGTTCCAGTTTTGCAACGGATTGCGATTTTTTCACAGGTGCAAAGAAGTCCGTAATGTTCTTCGATTTCTTGGTTGCTCCATTTAGAGAACTTTGGGAGTCTCGTTTCGTTTGTGCCATGACATGAGTTGAAAAGCTCGGGTGTAAATATAGAAAGTTCTCGAGACAAAACGATCTATTTTTTTTTTTTCGCTCGACGCGTCTCGGACACCGCGCCACAAGATTGGACTAAGTGTAGAAGAGACTGTTTGGTCTTGAGTTTAAGGCCCACTAAAGTGTAGCCAGGATCGTATCAAATGATCAAGAGCTATCTTTGGCGTATAGGCAACTCAAGGCGAAAATTATTTTGCGGGTGTTGATTCATTTTAGGTAATTTGCCGGATTCTATGCCTCTGGAAACAATCTCCTACCTGGCGCTCTCTTGCAGTAAAATCTTGCCAAAAGAAAAGGGAAAGTAGAAAGCCAATCATGTAGACTTTCAATAAATAAAGACTTCAGTATCTCAACCTGAAGAAAAAGCCACATTATTGTGCTTATGAACGGCGACCGCGGTTCCAGAAAGACCATTCAATAAAGGTTCGCGAAGCCGACGCATGTGGATCAGTTCTAAGAAATGTCCAGTGCATTTCACCCAAATCTTAAGACAACATTTCCTAATTCTGCAGCAGGTCTCTAGGCTATGCATGTGATTATGCGAAGGAACGGACGAGAAAAAATCTATCAAACATTCCTCTTAGAAAGCCACTTCCAAGATCATTTTGTAATTTAGTGCTCCCCTTGCTCATCCTTTTCCATTTCTACCCGAGTCCACACGCAGACCCCTTTCTAAAATAGCTTGGTAAAGTAGTACGGATACCACTCGTCCTTACGCAAGTACATGCTAGTCAACACACTGTAAAAGAAGTAGAGCAGGGCCGACGCCATAAGCACCAACACGCTGCGCTGGCCCTCTGATTTTATGTTGCTGGATTCGGAAACCCGATAGGAGCCTAGAAATACTAGTAAGCCGAAAGTGGCACCCAAAAGCCCATACGTGCCACCGACCAAAACCATCTCCACGCCAAACTGCCACAGCGTGCCGCCGCTGATATAGATGGGCTCGTTGTCGTCGTTTCGCGCAATAAACGGCACTTTCACCATGTACGAAAACAGGTACCCGCCAAGAAGCACGAGCAAAAACGCAAAAAACACCAACTTGTAGATTTTTTTTTTGGTCACCGTCTGCGTGAGGAGCGCGGGCCCGCGTTTCTTCACGAGCAAGATCGCCGAGAACGTGGCGAGAAACGTGGCGGCAAACTTCATCGACGCGTTGTCCTGTCTAATTGTGATATGTTTCTGGATCGCTTTCGCCAACCAGTCGGCCATGGCAAAGACCTGGTCGCCGAACGCCGTGTCCGGAAGCTTAAACTCGGCGTGCGGCTCCAAAAAAATGTCAAAGGGGTCGAAATACTCAATCCCGTGCTCGTCAAACTTGCGCTGTTTTTGCAGCTTATGTTTGGCCGCAAGATCCGAGGGCGGAATGAGCCAGAGCTGCGGGACCGTTTTCAAGCCGAGGTAGTTGAACACATCCGCATTGCTGTGGTCTACAAGATCGATTTCGGCGATGTAAAGATAGTCCAGATGGAAATAATCTGCGATCCAAGCCTGGGCCACTTTGCCGAGCACTTGGCGGATCGTGCGGCAGCTTGTGCACGCATGCTGTTCGTCAGTAGAAGTGAGTAGAAGAAGCGTGAAATGGTCCCGTTCCGCCTGGGAAAAAAGGGTCAAATTCGAGCCCTTTATCGGCACTATAAAGTCGGGCGATTGGCGGGCCAAGATCGCTAGCTCTTCTTGCGCTGCGAGCGACGCCAACGCGTTTAGAAGAAAGAAAAAGAGCGAGAGGATGAAAGCCAGCCGCATTTTGAGGGTATGTATGAGAAAAAAGCGTGGGGGCCCAATATTGTTTTTCGCTGTTTGCTGGCGCTTAAGTGGAAAATCGGTGTATTTACATGTACTGTGAAGCCCCGGTGCCTGGCCCGTTGTGTGCAGGACAATGTGTGGAAATCTGGAGGACAAGCTTTAGGCAAGAAGTGCGTCTTTCTCTAAAGAAAAAAAAGGTTTAGGAAATATGAACTTGCTCAGGAACTTTCCTTCCAACCGAGGTAGCGTGATTCTTTGATGAAGTGATTGTGGAGGAGTTTTTGTATGCACATATCTTTCAGTGGCCCTGGACAGCTTAGCTAGATCCAGCCGCGTGAAGAGCCTATTAATTATTCCCACCCTTTCTTTTGAAACCAAAATGGAAGAAGGAAAAAGAAGCGCACAGGAGACAAGCCTCTATGAGATTTTTAATATGCCTCGTCTTTTCTTCAATCTTTCTCATCAGCTCAAAATAAATACCTGCCCAAGGGTTCTATAAAGCTCGCACGAGGCAGAGTGCTTATGAAAAAGCCCCTGCGATTCCCATAAAAAATTTATAAAAAGATCTCAAAGCTCAAAGATCTTTATTGAAGAACAAGATTATTCCATCATGTAGTTCACGGAGTTCTCAATTCCTTCCCTCGGGTCAATTCACGTTTCAGGTTTCAATCAAAGTAAAATCAGGCCTTTTGCCTAGGCTTTACAAGGAAGTCAATTTTGCCTCAAGTTCGACATTCCTCGCCTTTCAGGAGAATTAAGTTCTTCTGCTCTCCAGGTATACTCAAGTGCCTGTCCCGCCTTCCCCAGGCTAAGTGATTAAAATGTAAAAACACAGTTCCAGAAAGCTCTGTGGAAAGATCATAAAGATTGTTCTTTTGCTAAGAAGAGGTCTCGCTCGTGCTCATCTGTCAATCACACCGCACGTTAATCAGCGCTCTATTCTCTGCATGGCAATCGCTTCTAAGCGCTCCATTTCGGCCAATCCTTGGAGCTGTAAATTCCCGGAGCTGAGCGAAAGTGAATTGTGGCCCGCAAAACGCTCCCAAAAGTAGAGGTATCAGAAAGTCAACACAGCCAAAGAAAGCCGCAGCGTTTATGATCCTTAGGGCCATGAGATCTTTCGGAATACACGACCTCAACAAGTCCAGGTCAATCAGTATAGTTTTTGGTAGTCTCTAAGCTTAAGACTAAGACTCTCGCACCAGATATCACAAGGGTCAAAATCGGGCTCTATGATCTCTTCAGAGGCCTTTTTCTTCCACTCATCCCAAAACAGTCTCTTCACTTTACGACACTTCCTCGTCGCCGGCAAAGTCCCCATGCTCATCTTTATTGATCACCAAAAAACCAAGCGTCACAATCACCGCGCCAAATAAGTACCAGAAATTCACGTGGAATCCCTTAAACACCCAGTCGCCGATCATCGCCAAGGGAATCGTGAGCGAAAGCCCCACCGTGACTGTGAGTGGGCTCGTAAGCAAAACGGCCTTGCACCAGCAGAAGTCGCTGATGAACGTGATAAAGGCATTGATGCATAGTAGCTTGAGCACGTGACCCGTGTGTGGGAGCTCAAAGGGCTCGATGCCCGTGAAATGGAGCACCACCAAGATCGGCCACACGAGCACAAGGCAGTAGAATCCTACAAATCCAAAGAATAAGTGCGTGTTGAGCGTGCGTTCCTGCGACGTTCCGGGAAGGGTGATTTTGTGTTTGAGGAGAATCGTGTAGACGCCGTAGATAAGCGCGCCGGCAAGCGCCAAAACGTTCCCCCAGAGCGCTATAAATGGCGAGGATTCTGGAGGAAGATCTTCAGCCAGCGAGTCGATTTTCGTCACGATGAGCACGCCCGAAAACGAGAGCACGATGCCCAAAATCTTTTTGCGGTTGATCTTCTCGATCCGGTACAAGTACCCGAAAACAAGCGTGAAAAACGACAGCGTAGACAGCAAGATCGTTTGAGACGCAACGGAGGTGTACGAAAGCGAAGCGTTGGTGACCAAGTTCGCCGAGAACCAGAGCACGATGAATTGTAAAGAGAGCATAAGCGTCTCGCAGATGCCGACCTCGCCGTCGGCGGCTTTTTGCGTCGAGTTTGCTTCAAAAACCCCCAAATCGTCGGTGCTGACGTCTCTAGATGCTCCATATGCATGGAGCGGCAGCACGGAAGACTCCAAATCCGCCAAGGGGTCGTACCTGGCGGCTCTATAGTCCAGTTTCACCAGATCTACAAAAGTTTTCACCGAGTAGCCATGGTGCTTGAGGTACGGTATTAGATAGAAGACAAAGCAGCTGGTGTTGATCCAGGTGATGAAGAACGGTTTCCTGTACACGTTTGTTTCAAAAAGGTCGTTGACCAAGAAGCTGCTGCCGACCCAAAACACAATCACCGAGGACAAGTTGAGCAAGCCCAAGACCCATTTTTGCGCCGCCAGAAGCTGGTTTTCGGGGCCGAAAATCGCCCGGACCGGCCTGAAAAACGCCAGGAGCATTGTGTGGAACTTGCGGAGCATCGCCGGGTTTTTAGCGGTTGGCCGATCGGAGAGGGTCGTCTCGTTTCTATAAAGACTGTTTGTGAAAGAGGGCCGAGGGAAGTTTGGGCGGTTTCCGGAAGGTTTATCGATGTTGAAAAATGGAGGGGCCATGGGCTCCAGCCAGAGATAGGGCGCGTCACGTGCGCACGCGAAACACTGGTGCGGGAGCGAAGCGGCGCATCTTTTCCGGCATATTCCGCGCACGTGACGCGCGCTTATCGTCTTTTTCCGCGCTTTCCTGACTCGGCAGGGAGGGGGAAAGGAAGTTATACAAGAAATCGCTTGAGACGCACATTCTTGTTTTGTTCTTCGTATTGTTGTGCAACTGTTCCGTCTAAGGTCCCCGCCACTTTCTTAGGCCACAGTTTTCTTCACAGCTAAGCTCATCATCAGTATAACTCATAATGATAAAAAAAAAAAGATAAATTGTTCTAGTCTAAAATTGGACGGGGGCTATTCTCATCCCGATGATACCATACTGTCCATGAGCTCGGTGAAAGTGACGATCGGAATATAAAAATAGTGGCACTTTTCAGGAGTGCTTTTTTTCAGTCACACATTTCGATCAAGCGTTAACAGAAAGTAGGATGCCAATCAAACTGAGGGCACGCTTTTAGAATGTGTTTGACATTTAGACCTCCGCCTGAGATGAGAAATAGCACTTTTGTCTACAGCACAAAAGCCGAACCGCAACTTGTTGCAAATCTTTGTTCATTAGTCTTGTCGATTTCTTTTGGCTGTACTTTTCAGCCAATGAATCTACTCAATCAATTCCGAGATTGATATTTGCCTCTGCTTTGTAGCCTTGGTTATGCAGGGATTTGAAAATACAATGATGCGTCGTCGTCAAACTACACAAGCTATTCATTGTTGTGTACCAAGCTATGCAAGTGGTTTTTGTCATTAGTAAGAATTATGGATTTCAGCAGGTTTCAATCATCTTTTGTCAGCTCGTGTTTCACATTCCTTTGCTATAAAGATTGGAGACAATCCCCCGAGTATTCGCTGGACCTCAATTAATCCACTGTTAACAGCATCACTTCGGAATTTAATGAAGCTCGCAATTGTGTTACTTGCAACGATCACCGCCGCATCGGCGATTGCCTTTGAGAATTCTGTCGACAACAGGTACTCGGGCCCTGAAAAGCGGGACAAGATAAACTTTGTATCCGATGAAGAGTTGGAAAAAATTTTGATGAAAGCTTAGGAAGAAGAGAAGGCTTAGGTCGACGGACGCGAGGCATCTGTAAAAGAGACCCTCGAGCTGTTGCAAGGCAAATTCAAAGATGTGGCGAATGGCTTACAAGATACACGGGTGTACATTGACGCCAGCTTGAAATTGCTTGCCTTTGACAAGGACCGCGAGGCGAACAACATAAGTTTGCAGCCTCCTCTTTCCACGACGTACGCGAGCATTCAGGATTGGATGGTTCAGGCACAGGCTATCGGCCGCAACCAGTGTGACAATGGATGGTATGAGGATTCTGTGTGTATGTACTTTGACGAGTACACGCTTGTACGTCTTGTGGGAAATCTTCAGAAGGAGTTGAGGCAATACGCCATGGCCGAAAAGTATATCGTTAAGGACGAAAGTGTGCTTGACCAGTACGAGCAATACATGAAGCGGGCCACAGACCTTCTTTTGAATTGTGATGTTTTTCCCAAAGACAACTTCTTGGAAGCTATCAGAGAGAGAATTGGGTTAATCAGAGAGGAAGTCAAACAGAGAACTCCTTCGATGGTCCTTGCTTGGAGAGCTGGCCCCTAATATGGTCGAGCTTGAAAGCGGCTTGCTTGATCAGATGTTGTTGTCGACTGACTATCGTTAATTTTTTTTATGGCTCCGGTCATTTTTTTTGTCTTCGAAGTAGGTCAGTCTGCCCTCATTTGTTTTTATGGTTTTTGAATAAAATGTTTTTTTTTTTGTTTCATTTGTCTCCCCGAATATAGCTTGATAAGAAGGTAGAGTCCCCGATACGCTGGCCAGGAGATAGTAGCTGTGGAATTCTAAGGCGACTGGAATTTTCATGTCCGTTTCAAGCGGATCAATTTGTCGAGTTCTCGCCTCGTTTTCTTGTGAGCTTGAGCCATCTAATACCCAATATAGTCCTGAAAAAATAGTTTTCTCATCCAAAAGCCTAGATTTTCACGTCGCATACTCAGTAGGACACTCTTTGAAAGTCTCACTAGGCTTTTTCAGACTTACCTCGGATTTTGGCTCTCTTCAAGGCTAAATAGAATTGGCCGTTTTCGTGGACTCACAAGCAATATCGCTGAATCAATGATTATAGCTGAACCTACTTCTGCAGCCAAGTCGACACTGCAAGCCGCTTCGCGAGCGCTCATGATTAAGAGAGCTAGCAAAATTAGTAGCCTTGGTCAGCACAATGGTACCATAAAGCCCAAGCGTCAAAAACTTTCTCTGAAATTGACCTGCGCATTCCCAGATAATTTCCCCCTTTCTTTGTCTCCGAGTTCCATTGTCCTTAGCAGTTACTGCTTTTCTCTTTCTCTTTCTCTTTTTTCTGAGGTGGGATTCGATCATTCTCTCTGGCTAACATATAACTTGCCAGAATTGTTGCACTTTCAATCCAACCAAAGAGTCAGGAACCCTTCACGGAGGGAAATTGCAATCTATGATCAATTCAGATGATTTCAATGTCGCGCCGAAAGTTATATGGTTAGAAGCCCGGGCCTCATGCACCATGCTTCGGCTCGGGAAAAGCTTCCAGCCGCGCGGCCCAGAAGAATTGATTATTCGAACTAAAGCCCGTGAATTTCCGCCCGAAAGGATCAGCCCTCTTCGCGTTCGCGATGACCCAACAAATTTAAGCATAGTATTCTCAGATATCCTCCATTTCAGACAGTCTGCTCAAAACAGATAAGGGCATCTTATGGAAAGACTAGAGAGTATCCTGCACACGCGTCTGTGTTTAAATTCCGAAACCAGGCTTCGGCACCCGAGCTAATGGACGGCACACAGCCCGCGCATAACCTCTCAAGTCTGCGAGTCGCGACTGTTGCGGTCCATCGCTAAAGCTGGCAAGTATGCGTATCTAGCCCTAAAGTATTTTGCATTCACCAAGAAGTGGGCTCTTCCTTCTTCTTATAAGGATAACTCATTTGTGAGCCTCTTGCATTCGAAATTTCAGCAATAGGAGCTACTAGAAGCGGCTTGCTTTCTGCCCCTTCCGTCCATTTCCGCCGTTCATATACTTCATAAGGCGCCTTACGTATAGGCATCATTCCCGAGGAGTCAACTGTGATCCAGCTGACCAGTCAGAAAACCTCATCAAGGCTCATTTCACATCCAAAAGCATGTTTATGTTTCCGGTCCGAATCAGGCAGCCGCCGCGAGAAACTGTCACAGGCACGATAGTCATGATGGACGATAGCAACTCCTCACTAGGCGCCGGGTCCGTAAACGAGGGCTCGAAACTGTCTCAGAAACGGGTGGAAAATAACGAGGGCAGCCAGACTCCGCTCAAAAAAAACGACACGGGCATCATCCTACATCCACAGCCCATGGACGACCCGAACGACCCGCTTAATTGGCCCACGATCCGCAAAGATCTATGCTTTTTGATAATCGGGTTCCAGACATTCATAGGCGGCGGCCAGACGCCGATTCTCGCTGCAGGATTCCAGGAACTTCTGGCTGAATTCAACAAGCCCTCTGCGGTCATCTCGTACCTTGTGGGCGCATTTATGTTGGCCCTCGGCCTCGGCTCTGTATTCGCAAGTCCGACCGCGATCCTATACGGAAAACGGCTCGTTTACCTTCTTGGAATTGTGATTTTCCTCATCGGCGCCATTGTCTGCGCTGCTTCCGCCAACTTCGGTGGACTCATGGCGGGCCGGATCCTCACGGGATTTGGCGCCTCGCCAACAGAGAGCTTGGCCTCCGCAAGCCTAAGCGACATGTACTTCCAGCACGAGCGGGCATATCGCACGGGGCTTTATACGCTTTTGCTTCTAGGGGGAAAGAACATCTTGCCGCTCCTCTCCTCACTCATTTTCCAGCATTTAAACCGCCACTGGCTCTTTTGGATCGAGCTGATGTTTCTCGGGCTCAACCTTGTGCTCACGTTTTTGTTCGTTCCAGAAACATACTGGGACCGCACGACTGTGGAAACTGAACCTCCTGGGCGAAGATCCGATTCGCAAATGTTGATCGCCGACGAAGATGCCCATATAGATAGACCTCTGCAGGGCAGTTTGGAGTCCTCGCGTGCGCTTTCGACCTTAGCAGTGCCGGAAGCGGCAAGAAAAGTGGAACCGTATAGATCCGGGTCTCTTTCCGCTAGCGCAAGCGAAAAACCGAGCTCCATAGGGGACGGGACCTTGAGTCAGCAAGCAAACGAGTCCACAGCGCCTCCAAAGTCTTTCAGGCACAGACTCCATTTGGTTTCAGGCCGGCATTCAAAAGATAAGTGGTGGATGGTGGCACTCCGGCCGATGTTTCTCTACGCATACCCAGCGGTCTTATACGGATCCATCGTATATTCACTTGCGGTGGTATGGCTCATTGTCATTTCTGAGGTCCTTGCAGAGATATTCCAGGCGGAGGCGTACGGATACACGGCTCAGACGATTGGCCTTTTTTACATCTCGCCGTTTGTGGGCGGCATCCTTGGCTCGCTCTGCGCTGGAATCCTTGGCGACAAGATCACACGGATTGTTGTCCTGAGAAATCACGGCGTTTACGAGCCGGAATTTCGTCTCATAATGCTTGTTCCGTCTACCTTTTTCACATGCGTCGGGCTCATGGGCTATGGGTGGTCAGCATACGTGACAGACCCATGGATAGCACCCGTGATCTTTTTCGGGTGCCTCAGCTTTGGCTCCTCAATGGCATCCACAACAGCAATAACATACACGATCGACTGCTATAAGATGTTTGCAGCAGAGGCGTTGGTATCGTTCAACTTTGCGAAAAACGTCATCGGGTTCGTGTTCTCACTATTCAATAATCACGCATATGTATCCTTAGATGGAAAACGCTTGTTCGTCATCTATGGATGCGCACAATTGATTGTCAGTCTTTCAGGAATCTTGGTGTATGTGTACGGAAAAGTTTGGAGGTCATGGACGGACGATCGAAACTTGCTCAGATGGCTTTATCACAAAGATGAGTTAGAGTCAGCGCCCAACTCGCATCAAGATCATCTCAAGCATGAGAACGGAAAAGCACAACGCTAGTTTGCTGATGAATTGCCCCAGAGCGCACCTTAGGAACTCACTGACTTTTTTGGAGATATCATGATTGTGATGTCATGCCAATGTTCTGTCCACATATGAGGGGGAATCAATCAGATATGAAGAGCTCTTTCTTATTGAGCCCCCTTGTTCCTATTTGGTTTGAGCTGAACAAGATATTATTTGAGGGAAGCACGGAACGCATACTGAGCCCAAGTATAAAAATATTTTAATGACTTTTCGAGTGACTAAGGTGACAAAAGCCTTCGAGTTCCTGTCAAGAAGATAAACAAATGATATACCGACAGGATGTGAGTAGCTAAACGCCACAGACGTCTCAAATTTCCACCCCGGTGATCTAATTCACGTAGCAATGTACTCATCGAATAACCAGATCTCTTTGACAGTAAACAGACTCGACACGCGAGGCGTACGTCACAAGCAGTCTAAAGAAAGATTCACATAAAGCAGTGAAACTGAGGAAACTCAGGTAATTTCTTGCGTTATTCCATGGACATAAACCACATCTCGCTTCACAAAGTGACATTGAGACAATCGAGCGAGCTGAGATCAAACTTGTCAAGAAGCGATTTGTTTGTTGCCAAGTATTGCGAGAGGCGATCTTGAAACAGGACGCCATTCCAAAAGTCTCCCTCCACGGAGGGCACCCCTAGTTGTTCAATGACAATGCCACTGGCGATATTCCCCACAATTCCTGCAGCCACCCAGTCCCCCGAAAGCTCAAGAGCTGTTATAAAAGCGCCACAAAAAGAGTTCCCGCCACCCGTCACATCAACCACGTGACTCTGGTCCTGGTGGTATGCTGGGAGCATAATCGATACATAATGAGTTTTAACTAAGCATCCCAAGGCTCCACACCGGAGCACAACGCCTCCTTCAGGAGGGCAACTGACCAAGAATCGCAGTGCCAAGGCCTCGATTTCCGCCGCAGTATTCGGGAGAGTGGACAACGCGTAAAAATCAGCGGCCTCGTCCAAATTAGGCGTGAACACGTCAACTTTAGGAAGCACCAGATGGAGGAGGTCGATATTCTGGGCTACGCAGACTTCCGGGAAAGGCTCGAAAATGAACTTTGGCCGGGAAAGCCACGGGTGGTTTATGGCCCGCTCCCTTAGAAAAATGTCGATTGTCTCCTCGCACCGTTCCATAGAACAGCAGAAATGGAAGCTGCGCAGTGTTACCAATTCGGCGGTTTCTAGAATATCTTCTGCTACGATCCGCTTTTTGGGCGCCCTATAAACAAAACGGCGCACACCGTCGGCTCCATAAATATTAGCTCCTCGAGTCGTCAACCGGCCCGGCGTTTCCCTGAAAATGACACCCGTGCTCCACGTGCCTATCTCTTTTTCGATTTCGTCGGGAAAATCAGTGCCTTTATCTATAATCCCACATACCTGGCTTCCCAATTTCTGCCCGGCGGCTATACGGCCACCCACAATGGCGTACGAAGCACCGCCCCCTATAATGTTATACTCCGGCTGGCGCCCAGACGACGCGGTGTACTGGTTCTCATCTATAATAAAAAGACCAAGCGTCGTGAGAAGTGGAGGGGCGCGCGTGCTCATTATATAGTCTTTTTCTCGGGGCTTTAATTGGTTTTGTGCTTCGTTTGTGGCTGTAAAAAGATTGCAGTGCGAGAGAAAGGGTGCGCGTCTTGAGCCCGACAAAAAGGTGGATTTTATAAAGGACGAGTGTTGATTGATCGTGCGAACGTGATTTTCTAATTCCGCGGTAATCTGTTGCAAAATGGCAGTTTGAAACTTCATTCGAGTTTAAACGTGCTTTCTTTTTGAAAAAAACAGCACAAAAGGATATCGAAATCTCACTCCATATCTCATGGTTGTGTGAGTAATTCGCACTTGGGCTTTCTTAATGCTATATAGTCCTCTAGTCCTTTCAATTTTAGCAAGTGATACATATCAATAAATGACGAAGTGTTAATCTGATTCATTGGCTTGATTGAAGCTATGAAATGAATGAAGTAGTTACAAGTTCAATAAATGTGATCGTACAGCATTTGTTGATGCTCTTAAGACAATTTACGCGCCGCGCTTGCATGGCTTCTGGAATCAGTTTTCGGTTCGATTTTGGGGGGAGCCTAGAAAAAAATTCCATGAGAATGATTTATCCTTGGCAACATTGCAAAGAAGTTCACATTTATGAAATTAACGAATACTGGGATCTTCAATTTGAGATCAGTCAGTTCAAGTTAACTTCATTTATTTTCCCACCAAAGATGTGAGATGAGTCTGAGGAAAATTAACATTTCTCATGAGATATGTAGATAGCGGTAAAATCCCCGAGTTTCTGATTTTTTTTTAAAAGAAACACATCGTATAACAGAAAAAAACTATACATAGCTATATAAATCCTGCAACACGTCTAGATAATGTATAGAGTAATGAGAGCCCCGACTTTCCCAAGCCCTAAGCTCTCCTCTTCACATTGCCCATTTCGTAGATATCGTTAACTACTAACCGCCTTACTTCGCGCCAACGCTCTTTTCAATTGTCTATCTGAAAGAATGGGAAAATCTTCCCCTTCCCTGCTGGGAGAGGTAGACCATCTTTTCCATTCTTGGCGTCGGGAATGATAGACTCGGCGGACGGTGTCAACGTACCAATTAAGGCAATTGTTCGTAAGTGTGTGATACCTCCTTGCCTGATTTCTTGCTTGATCCAGCTGACGCAAGAACAGAGACAATCGGAACCATATTCTTTCCAGTTCATCGCTCTTTTAGCGCACTCTTCAGTCTAGGAACAGCTATATTCACGAAGGCTGTTTAAAACATTCATGTTAAACACTAAAATTGACGGTACGATGCGACATAAATCAAAAACATTGAGACGCGTGCCTATCAAAGCAACGAGACTGTTTTTACCGAAAAGGGCAACCCGTGCAGTTGCCCGTTTGGCCAAGTGGTAAGGCGCCTCACTCGTAATGAGGCGATCGTCGGTTCGATTCCGACAATGGGCAATTTTTAAACTTCGAATACTTTTTGCCATCTCAGTTTAATCCTTTTTTTTTTTTCCTCCGAAGAAACGTTGATTAAATGCTTAGTGTTGATTTTGTGCTTAGTGTTGATTTTATGCTTAGTGTTAATTTTATGCTTAGTGTTGCCTTGCGTGTTTAGATTTCATATATACTTGAAGAAACTTATCCTGATCTTTGGGACTACCGCTTTATAGATTTAGGAGGTGGTGGGGGAACTCCGTTTGAGTCTTCTACCTTTCCAGTATCGTAGGTCACATCGTTCGCCTTGGATTTGGAAAGCTCCTCATTCATGAAATCGGCAAGATTTCCAAGATTTCCGGGTCCGTGTGGTTTTCTTCTGCGTCCTGGTTTTGCGATCGGTGGGGCACCTGGGGTATTTATAGAAGGAGGGCCTGGTTTTATGGGTGAAAAAACAGGGTGTTTGACAATGGGTTCGACAGAAGCCAGTCCGAATATGGGAGGCAGGTTGGTAACGCCCACGTGACTTAGTTTAGGAGAGACCAAAGACGTGGGTTCAGTCAATGGAATCTCACACATTGTAGGATCATCCGCAAATTTATGAGGATTTGAGGGTGGGGAAATATTAGTTTGTGCGATACTTTCTTCTGTTTGGTCCAAAAAATCCTCATCCTCTCCGAGTAAAGAATCGATTTTGCTCATTTCGGGGGCTCTAGCTGTCTGTGTAGTTTCAGAGTGGACTGGAATAAGAGGCTTTTGGGAGTTCGTTTGGGTTATCGGAGTCTCTTTTGATTCAGACTCTGGGACAAGAATCTTTGGCTCAATTTCAGTTTTGGTTACTGGTTTCAGGCCCGATTCGGTTGCCTCAATATCGTTCACTTTTAGGGCATCTGAAGCATCGGGGTCTTTGAAAGATAATTCCTGGATTACACTATCAATATGAGTTTCAGGCAAAAACTCTTCATCAAGCGCGATCGGTTCTTGCTCAACTGGGCTGAAAGGAGTTATCAGGCCAAATGGGATTTCGTTGCCCTTACTAGCTTGAACATCGCCGATATCTTCATGATCATGGATATTATCTGTAGTTTCCGTGGACTTAGAATCTTCGTTAGTCAAGACTTGCGGATCAGTGTTGCTTTCGCTTGTTTTTGCTTCGATATTGGGTGCAGATAAAAGCGTCTCAGGAACGGAGTTAGAACTTGGAGCTTGAGCGAAGAAGGGGGCCTTGTTTTCAGAAGGGTCGGTACTGATGCTCTTTTCAGAATATTCCACAGGTCGCCCCCCTGTAAATATTTGAGTATCTTTTTCAGTATTCTTCTCAGAGTCATCCTTCGCTTCTACTTGGATATTCTTTTCAAGCTCTTTGGGTGTGCTTTCCTCAGAGTGTGCTTGAGCATCAATTTCCACACCTTCCCCATGTTCCTTTGTTTTCTCATCCAGTGACTTGTCGGCCGGTTTTTCAGACCCAAAAAGCGTCTCGAAGAAATCCGGCTCGGTCTTAGCTGGCTCCACAAACAGCTTTTCTGAGGCGATTCCAGTCAAACTATGACTTGGAGGGCTCGTCACGTGGTCTCCGCTTTCCCCTACTCCACTTTCAGTTTGTGACTTTTCATTGAAATGCAAAGCGGGCGCTAGCTGCTCCTTTTGTTCTGGCGCATATCTGTTTGAAGGCTTTGATTTAAGTGGTGACCTCACTTGAGGCGCTGGCTTTATCGCACCAGGAATATAACCGCTATTCGGAGGAGAAACAGGGATAGATCTGCCCATGGTCGCTTGCTCCAGAGCCTCTTCAGAAAGCCTCTTGTTTTTTGACAACAGGAAAGGAGCATAAGCGGGGTTAGCGATATCTCCAGTACTGCCAGAATTACCAAAATCTCCAAAACTCCCAGGATTTCCAATATCTCCAGTTTTTCCGGAATCAGCACCAGAATGACTCACCCTAGATAAGCCCGTGGATGTCTCGTTAGAATACTTTCCAGGAACTGCAGGAAGACGATGGAGAAGCCCATACCCCACATCACAGCCAAGAAAGCCCCTGTTTGCGCCCTGAGACCAGGCACGTGACAAGTACACGGTCACAGGCCGCACCACATCGAAGTCGTGGTTGTAGATATGGAGAATTATCGGGATCCGGTCCTCCTGTAGAGATTCATAATGCTGGGCATAATAAGCCAGCAAGGTTGTCCCCAAAATGTGCTCGCCGCCTCCGGCCAAAAGACCCTTTTTCTTTTCGTCCGAGGGAAACGCAGAGTCGCATCCGATGATATAGTCCGAATACGGCACGAGCTGTGCCTCGAACGCAGGCGAATGCTGATGTGAGTTGAGAATGCGCCACACGTGCGTGGCAGTATTTAAGTGTTGCGACGCAAGTGTAAGTCCGAGTTCCGCAAACACATTCGAGTACAAATGGAAAGATGTTTCACAGGAAAATGCTGCAGATTCCTCTGTTTTCGTGGCTGGCTGGAGTTGGAAAGTCACGTGACGCATGGCCCCGCCTTTCGCCGACCAGACCTGGAAACTCACGGTTTTGTCGGGCCCCAGGGCCACCATCGCTAGTTCCTGTGCTAATAAGTCAAAATCCACCTGGCTGGCTTGGGTAGCCGCTGCAGGATCAGGACCATAATTCAACAGCCCGTCTTCCCCTATAGCGTACGAAGCGCTTGGTTTGGACGGGGTTTTCATCGGCAAATCGTGCCCGTTTACTCCTACTATATAGTCGAACCAGGCCTCAAGCGCTAACCGCTGAGCCGGGGAATCTGGCGCCACAAATAGAACCCGAAGTCCATATCCGCCATTATTGATGCCGAGATTGCGGTGAAAATACGAGTCCTGGCCCTGGTTATTGCCGCCGAGGGCAGCTCCTGCCTCGAGCTTATCCTTGAGTTTTTTCGCAAACGAGAACATGCCAATTGAGGGATGAAACAGGTTTTCCGTGGAGTTGAGAGGAACTATGTATGAGGTGTTTCTCGGCTTCGGTTGCCAGCGCGGTCTATTAGAAAACGTAGAGTGGGTACTGTATGCAGGATATACACGATCTAAACGAGGCTAGACCCTATACTTGCCAAATCCAAGTGAGAAAGGATAAAGCTAAACATGGTTTGCGATATATCAGCGTCTTGGCTTTCTCCTTATTATATTCTTTGAGTCTGTAGTTCATGACTCGCGCTGAGTGGCAAACGTAAAGGCAACCCAAAACGGCAGCTAGCGCGCTCGGAAAATCGTGGGGACGGATTGGGCTGCATAAGCGACGATCCGTGGCAGGCCCTCGGAATTCAAAAGGTCCGGACCCCGTTATGACTCAATGTCGCTGATCACTTATCCGGTGCGACATTGTTATCTCTAATCAGTTACCAAGTCTTTGATTTCTGCAACTATCATGCCACTTCCCATTGTTGTAGTTGGCGCGGGCGTCATCGGGCTCACCACGGCGTTGAAGCTCAAACAAGACATTCCAAATGCCGATATCACTATCTTAGCCTCGTTTCTCCCAGGCGACGATGATATCACCTATACTTCGCCTAAAGCAGGTGCAAATTGGCAGTCGTTTGCATCGAAAAGTGACTTGAATCAACAGGCAATTGACGTGGAGGCATACCGCGAGTTTGCTGAGTTGGCCAACGATCCAAGAGCTGGGATCTGGCGCAAGAAAACCGCCCATTACTATACGCAAAAAGCACTTGACCGAAAAGCTGGGAATACATCCGACTTGATCCCGTGGTTCGAGCCTTTTACAAACGGCAGAGAGCTACTTCCTCACGAACTAATCCAGGACACGATCTACGGGCGGGAATTCGACGGGTTTGTCATTTCGGTGCCCACCTACTTGCCTTTTCTTGTCCAACGGTGCCTTGAAATAGGAGTTATATTGAAACGGGTCCCGCCAATTGCGCACATCGACGACGCCAGGGATCTTCACGCCTCTGGCGAGAAAGCGCGGCTCGTGATCAACTGCGCTGGGCTATATGCATCTAAAATAGGAGGGGTGACTGATTCCAGCGACAACTTTATAGTGAGAGGACAAGTTTTAGTGGTGCGCAATGCCATTTCCAAGATCCAGAGCGTGTGTGGATTTGACTTCCCGAATGAGGAACTATACGTGTTTCCCCGCAAAGAAGGGGGTGCTATCATCGGCGGCTGTTTCTACAAAGATGACTGGAATGCATCGGAGGATAAGGAGTTGACTCGTCGGATAGTCGAGCGGGCAGTGAGGTATCTTCCCGAGCTCGTGGACTCGAAAAAGCACGGGAATCCTGAATTCATCGACATTGTGAAAGTCAATATCGGGCTCAGGCCGTTTCGAAGCGACGGGCCTCGCATAGAAAAAGATGACGTCAAGCCCTGGCTCATTCATGGCTATGGGGCTGGCGGCGGAGGGTACCAAGGAAGCTACGGATTCGCAAAGCGAATTGTTGAAATTGTGAGAGAGTCGATGTCGACGTCGAAATTGTGAGTATGAAGATAGGTGTATTGTTGTAATTAGGTGATATACGTGGACTGCTTTTTCCATCTGTTGTGCCCGCCCCTCTCTAAAAATCGTCTAAATTGATGAATCCAACCATTAAAATGGTGGAAAAGTGTCTAAAGTGTCCAAAATTGTTCTAAAAGGCTTTCACGGTTATTCCTAGAAGGCTCTAATATAGTGCTGAAGTGACCCTAGATGACCTTTAAACAAAGATCATCTGCACATCGTGTTGATGAGAAATTCGAAAATCCGTTTTCCGTACTTCTTCTGATGCTCCTTATCGGTTTTTGAACCAATAAATTGCAGGGCCTTGGATGGCTGTCCAGGTAAAGGCGTGGGCTTATCCAGGTATTTATGCGTCTTGAATTGGATATCCGCATATCCGTGCTGAACGGAAAAGGGGCCGGGATTCTGGGGCTGTTCTGGAATAGACATAGTAAAAATTAGTGGGTTGACTGAGAAGAAGAATATGTAAGTGAGGTTTTGAAGTGTTGGCCCCAGGTTTTGGAATGTTGATAAAGCTGGTTGCTATCGGTATGTGCCGGATAAGACATCCTGCGTCTCGATATTGATTTATGAGCTAAACGGACACAAGTTGTGTTGTTGGATGTGATTTGATGATATAAAGAAAGAGAATAGATCAAAAACTCGAATATAATGTTTTTATCTGTGGATTTGTGGGTTAAAGGATTGAAGAAGCACTGGTCCGGCGGCATGACCCAAGTCACGTGACCACATCTTGGCCCATCGTGCCAGAGAAGAATATGAAAATGGAGAGCTTTCGGTGTAGCTTTGAAAATAGGCTAGTGAGAAATGACCTTCAACTCAAACCTCAAGAGGCTCTGATCTCTGTTGTGATGAAATTTGTTGTGTGTAGTGAGAATTTGCATCAGACCCCGATAATTTGTTCCTCGTTGGTAAGATGACTCGCGCCCTCCCCGCAAACGCAATAAAGTTTTGGGAAATACTTTAAATTGTCATGGACACTCGATATCACCACTATTATAGACTCCTTCTTATGGAGATAAAATATATAAGTTAGTGCGGAATGGCTTTTGGAAGAGTGCTTTTGTCAATCAGAGTATTTAGTGCAAAATGAAAGTCGCCATGATTTTCTGGGCCCTATGAAACGCGCCAATATTTACCCTCTTTCAGCCTAGCCATAAATTCATGGAGAGTATCCACATATCATAGGATAAACAAATACTTAACGGCCGACTCAGAAATGTAAGCATCCATGTCTTTACAAATTCGGCTGGTGACTCGGACAATGAACGACCTAAAAGAGAATCAAGTGTCATGAAAAATAGTTAAGCGTGATAATCCCAGCTCAATCTAAAAAAGAGAGGGAAAAAAGTGGTAGCTTGATTTGCAAATACGCAAAACATTCATTTTGAACTAATTTCACCAAATAGGGCCATCGGCCGAAACCTTCATTGCAGCTGATCGCATAATCGAGGTTTTATTCTAAGTTGTCAGAACCGAGTATTTTGTAGCGCGAAGATCAGAAGAATGAGACCAGATAGAAACACAAGAAAATATGGTTTGTTTTATGCAACCTGGAGCACAATACAAATTCCAAAATCTCCAACCAGGCCTCTTCCAACTTTTGGTTTAAAAAGCCTTCATGAAGTCTGGAACCCGAAGAATATTTCCGAGTCTAAATTAACGTTCCTGCACACAACTGGCGACATCTGGGCTCGGCTAAAAAAAAAGGATCTATACATTTCGTATATCTTTGCAACGCCCCATAATATCAAATGAGAGCCTCGTCGGTCGTCAGCTTCCAGCAGTCGGTCACAAGCAACCTTAAGCGTCCGTGGCAAACTTTCAAAGACGGCCAGCCTTGGTACGGATTGACCAAAAGAGGCTCGAAAAGACATCCACTCACTGGAAAGCAAGGTAACAAGCATTTCTACAAAGGAACTGGTTCGTCCGGATACGGAAAGCTCAATGCCGCGGGAATCTATATAATGGACTGGAGCAAAGTGAGGACTTATGTTGTGCCCGCAGAGCTCAACTCGTCCGATCTCAAAGCATTGGTTTCACCTAAAGTGCCGCAAGTTTTGCAAACTTTTGAAGGGTACAAAGACGGATTCAAGGACCCGGAGTTTGCGTGGCACAACATCAAGGATTTTATCGAGTACGGCGAGAACTATAACGACCGTGACTTGGAGAAAACACTGTTTCTAGAGGAGCACGTGCATCCGGATCTTGTTGCTGCTGAGCAGGCTCAAAACACGGTTGCCTAGAGGGGAGAGAGGGACATGTATATAGGAATAGTTATGGAAATGAAACAATTTATGGAAAGCGGGGTTTAGTGATTTGGCGATTATGCTGTTTGAGCTTTAGGCCACTTTGACCACTATGTAGTACCGTTTATAAGGATGACTATGGGGATCTTCTGACAACAATCTCGACAAAAGATGGAGAAAGCACACTAAATACAAGAGCGTCCGTTAAAGGTTATTGATTTTGTCAGCGAAGGATAGCAGATCTTTCTGGGTGTGTTGCTGAATTCTGGTAAACAACCTCGAGTCATTTTTTCGATATTGGGCCAAAAGTATCTGAATGAAGAGGTGATACAATTACAGAAATGCTTATTCTTTCTCCCCTCTTCTTTATTTTTGATCAACGTAATGTGTTTGAATATACCTCAAATTGAATCTAAGACGATGTGATGGCTGACACACTTTCAACGCTAATTCCAACAATGTTCCACAAAAGTTACTTGATCATTTATCCTTGGAGTGCTCGAAAAGTAATCTAGGCTCGAGCAAAAGTGACACTCATATGTATATAACGCTTTGCGACTTACAGCCTCTTTTAATAAAATGGACTCCACACAATTTCACGGAGTTTGGGTGGTCCGTAATGATTCTTTTGTTTCTTGATAACTTCTTGGTCGATTTTTAGTAAACACTTCCACGATATTTCCCCCAATTTTGTGTCAGTGTTCGACTCGGTATTAATACGTCTCGGCCTATCTCAATACTGGTACACTGTGGTAAAAACGGGTCGTCTCTTCTCAATTTCGACTGGTAAATAGCAAAACTTTACTTACTTACCTCTGATTTTTCGTATTTTGGCAAGCAACTGTCATTTCTCAGTAGTGGGAAAATCTATAATTTTCAGTAATAACTCAACGGTAAGGACCCAGGATAAATAAGCTCATTGGGTTTCGAAATACCGTAAGACTCCATAATGTTGACAGAGAATCGATTCGGGCAAATCGAAAACTTCCAGTTGGCCCAACGGCGAGAGTTGGTGAAATTGTGGTATTTTTTTTAGGCTCGCTTCTATAGCAGTTGCTCAGAAACTATCAGATGAGAAGCTGAAGAGTGTTTATACTGTAAGCAATCTAGAAGAACTTGAACAATGTTTGCCTAGCAAAATGAATGGAATGATCGGCGACAACCTTTCAATCTTTTCAGAAATAAAGACAAATATCCCCTCGTTTAGTTCTTCTCCGATGTAGTGAATCACAAGCCTGTTCCAAAGCTTATTCAAATCCTCACATTTTTTAGGAAAGGAAGAACCTAGACTGTAGATGGCCAGCTCGGGCTAGAGCTTTCTCTTTTCCAAAGTAAAGAGAAACATACAAAAGAGAGTATTACAACGACAAAGGAAAGATTCCACTCAGTTGGGTGGTCCAGACAAAATGTTCATTCATGCGAGGCAAAATGATTCGACCACTTGGCATTGAGTCGGAGTGATCTCCTGTTTTTTGTTTCCCGTATAGATTGCTGCCAATTTAATTGAGCCAGATTCTAGAACAGTCAATGGTCTCCGTTTACCATATTGTCCAAAAAGTCACATAAAACCACACAAGTGACAAAACCACACGAACAGTACTTAGAAATTCCCCATACAATCGAGCAATCTCCCTTTAACGAAAATCAAAATCTGAAATTCCGTATTTAGGAAAACCAGCCGCGGGCTCTCTGAAATAACGAGATCAGCGCTCCGGAGACGTTGCCCACATCTTCCCCACTTTCTTCCTCGTCTTTCACTTCGATGGCAGCACCTTCCTCAATGTGCCGGTGACTTGACAGGCGGCCTTTTTGGGACTTCTCTCCACCCATCTCTTTATCGATCACAGTAAACGTTCCTTCCTCTTTTTCCCCTCCCTCTTTGTTCATCGGTGTCTCTTTTGCCCCTCCCTCTTGGTCTATCGCTGTCTTTTTCCGTCCTTTTCTTTTCTCCAAATGAGACACCTCCAGCCCGTCTGGCAATATTCTTGTGTCTTTTGCGTCCTCCCCTTCCTTTCCGTCCTTTCCGTCCTCTCCATTCTCTCCCGCGCCCCCCTCTATTCCACCATCGGCTTTGTGCTGGTGCCTTTTATGCGCCGCAAGCGCCCGAATGCTTTTAAACGATCTTTCACAAATCGAGCACGTCACGTCGAAATGCAGCTCCTCGTGGTCTTGAAGCAGGGCCTTCGTTTGAAAAAGCTCGCCGCATGCCGAACATCGCAAGGGCTCCTTTCTACAGACCTTATCATGGCTGTCGAGATCCAGTTTTCGCTTAAAAACCTTTTCACACTGCTCGCACGTGTACAGCCTCGTTTTTGTATGCGATAGCCGGTGAGATTGGAGGTGCTCTTTGCGGCGAAACGCCTGGTCGCAGCTGTCGCAAGAAAACCGCAAATCTTCGTCGGTGCCTGCCTTGCCCCGAGACTTTTTGTTGAGATACGACTTTTCGCGGACGTCGTCCCGAATATCCCCGTACTCGTCGTGGAATTTCATGTGGGAGTCGAGGAAATCAAAGCGGTTTGTCGTCCACTCGCAATAAAAGCACTGCAACCGTCATTTTTGCTCGTGGCCCTCGAGGTGTTTCAAAATCTGGCCCTTATTGCGCACTCGATGCGGGCATACGGAACAAGAAAAGAGAAGCCCGTCGTTGGCGGCCGAAAGTTTCACATACCCCCGCGAGCCGTGCTCGGATCCGGAGCTGGCCAGCGAAAGCTCCTCGGACTCAAACCGG
>JAKUBE010000150.1:0-24905 GCA_030674755.1 Metschnikowia henanensis | reverse complement strand
GGTTCGCCAGAAAGAGCAAGTAAACTTACGCGATCAGAGATCGTTGCTTTCTGCGGTTGTCCCCATTGTACGCCGCGCCGTTATTTGCTTGTTTTCTTGTTTCCCGTCGCCTGGGGTTTTTCGGTTTGCGTTTTTTTGCCCGTTTATCGGCGTGCAACGGCGGACAATGAAAATCCGCTCCCTCCACAGGCGAGGCTCCTGTATTAAAGTGCAGTGCAGCGCCAATATAGGCGGACGACCAGCGCGAAGTGAGCTGGAGCTTAGTTAGAGGGCAAACAAAAGTAGAATAAATAAGAAGGGTCAGGGCACTATGCAGCAGTCTGATTCATAAAAGAGAAGAGAAACTAACAAGATACGGAATTTGGAAACTAGAGTTAATATCCGCCGGGCCAAGCGGCCGGAATTACAGGCGCTCCAGTGACCCAGATCAATATCGCGGGGCTGGTCCTGCAGACATGAACTGTAGGAATTTATGATGATTCCATGTCAGATTTGCATTTGCGCAACTGCTCTGATTATTACGAAAAGCTCCCAAATCTAGTTGAGTACTCTCGTTATTCTTGAGAAACTTCAACGTCTGTTATCCATATATTTGGATAAAAAGAGTGTCATAAGAATCTGAACCAACGGAGAAATATTCACCGCCTGGCGCGCCGTTCACCCCTCTCCGGTGTATAATCCCACACGTAATTACCGTGACTTCCCAAAAATATCTACACGCACGCCGGACCTATTGGGGAAATGGGGTCGTTTTTCGATGTCTCCTTTTGCCCGGATCGGGCACCAGTTGCCATTGTGTAAGGGTTGTACTTTTCGAACGGCTAGTGTTTAAATGCTGGTGTGGTATTTTGTGGTCAGGTGGGGAGTCTCATGCGACGAGCCACGAGATGCAGAATCCAGATATGTTTTGGACTGCGGAAGTAGACTTCCGTTCCTGAGACCGCGGCCATGAGACGAAACCAGATAAGGCATTTGCCGGGTATGCATTGTAAGCCACTGTGTATTTGCGTATTGAGTTAAAAAAAACTGGTTTTGTTGATGAGGCGTTGAACGTTTCTCGATATGATTGGGTTTTTCATGATAGCTGTAATGAGGACTATTGATGACGCATGATGACCTTTTAATCGTGTAGACGTATAAAGGACTATACGAGACGCGTACAAGTAGTCGGGATTATTATCGGCTATTTATCTGTGGCGGGAACCAGTCGAAAGTCCAAGAAGTAAAGAGACTTTTCAGTCAAATGAAGACTCTACATGATCTTTTTTAATCTATGATGCCATCGTCAGCAGATCTGAAGACCTCCCCTGCCAGGAGAAATCCGACAGTATATCAGTGGATGGTGCATGTCAACGGCTGTTCACAATAAAAAGAACGATCCATGTTTCTTTGGATGGTTTACGGGCGTTAGATGAAAATGCCTCCATGATTCGAAACGGGGGCCTGGAATGGCATTGTTCATCCGCTCATAGCATTTGAATCTCAATAATTTACAAACTTGTTCCGAAGTAACAAGATCCCTCAAGTCCGGCCTTTAAGTTGAAAATCATTTGTGCTCATGGAAATCTAGATTGGCTAAATGCTTGGTCCGCCGTCCCTTTTTAGAAGTCAAAAACATGCCGTGAGACTTTCTATATTTCATACAAAATTCCACCACAATCCCATGAGTGTCGACTACTAAAGCTATTCTTCCTAAAAGCTCCATTTCGAGTTCACAAATGAAATATTTAGGAAAATTCTCACAACAAAATAATGGTTTAAAAATGAAGCTATTGAGAGAGCCAAAGGACTCAAGAAAGTTTTACCACCGCTAGGAATGAGGCCCAAAAAGTACCTGAATGGCAAGCTTAACGATCAATTCTATCCCGGTCACGAGAGACTTCTGATACCGAATCAATTTTGAAAGAATCGCAGTTTTGAACAAAAATTAGAACAATCACGATTTACCGAGGCGGATGGAAGAGGCATGATAAGAGCCTGATCGAGTTTCACCAAAGTCAACACGGCTCGGTTCCCACTCTTCAGTATATATTCGAAACAAGTTTCTAGTCATGCCTGATATCCTGTCTAGGATATTGACGGCACGGCATTATGGCAGAAAAGTCCGGACGAAAGCTGTCAGGTTTAGCATAAAGATATACCTTCTGCAAGCATGGGGAATTTTAGGTGGCTTTCTTTGAGTCACCCAATGTAAATTCAGGCAACGGAACCCGAAATGGAGTCTACTTAGTATGATAAGTGATTGTGTCGTAGTCGAGACTAAGTTGGGAATAGCTTCTTGTTAGCATGATTTGATGAGTACAATCAGTACCGTACAATCTCAATTTCGTACACGCTTTCCGAAGTTTAATCGAGTTAGTTAGAATTCTGACCCAACAAACGGGCCATTGATTTAATTTTCACTGTACTGTTGGTTGCTATATTGTTATCCTATACGATCCCCTTGAGCATTATGACAAAAGCTTAGCGCAAGATATGCCGGCTAGAGCAGTATTTGTTAATTAATGGCTGCTAGTTTATTGATCGGACAGATCGGATATCAACTGGGATTCTTCTTCTCTTCCAATCTTCAAACGTACTTCTTTTGTACGCTCGAGGTTGCCTAACAATTGTTGACAAAGCCATTTGAGTGCTATAGAGCACACATTCACTTATATCAGTTTCAAATTTTGTCTTTTTTTAGCTAGAATCGATCGACAGACATAGAATATATGATTTTAATGGGCCTTTCAAATTTGTAGACAACATGGTTGCAATTTTCCTGTGTGCGACGTGGTACTAATTAGAAGGAGTTCAAATTGATTCCTAGGTTAACCAAGACCACATTTTGTAGCCACATCCGCGTAGTATCTGTCTCGCTCCTTTGAATGAAAATAAAGAAGCACTTATTGTCGATGTGACTTGTAGTCTCACATGCTCATCCGTTTCCTCGCTCTGTCGGGAAAAGCCTTCATATAGCTGGGTGCAAATCACTCACAGTTCAATGAGTGTACTTTAACAATTGATGAATTTTAGTTGATTATCTTGAACAGTCATTGGCTTGTTATGTCTCGTGTAATGATCTGAAGACCAGAAAACAATGAAGCGGATACAAATCAGAAACACGTTACAACTTTGCAAAAATAAAACGTTTTTATAACTATGCCCAGGAACAGCCAAATACTTTTGCAGTTATAAAATCCACTTTTCCAGCAATGCCACAAATCTCTACATTCTTACTAATTTGAATTAGTTCTGTTACGAAACTAATATTTTTTTGATGACTTTCAGCACGGGCGATTAACAATTAGCATTTACCTGCTTTCTCAAGTGAAAAGGTGCCCTGAAAACACGTCAAGTAACAAGTTTCGCGACGCGCGCTTAGGGCGATATAATGACGCATGCAAGAAATCGTGATATAATTGTAATAATAAAGCAAGAGCCGGGAGGCCCTTAAAAAGGGCCACGCTCTTTGAAACTGGAGGAGGATTGGTTGAGTCGTAGGCAAAAAAAACTGACCTTGCAACCGGTCAGATGAACGGTTTTGACGAGCTTCTTCTAGCGATGATTCACAACCCTGTCTTATCCCTTATTAGAATATCAATATAAATACATGACTGAGGTGTTAATATCATACCCAGAAATGGCAGACGGGAAAAGGGTAGGCTTTAACTTAATGACGTGCATCGCTTTACGTATAAAATAGACGTGCTCACGCAAAAGCCTTAAAGAACTTGTCCTTTTTACGTTTCGGCTCGCTTTCCAATAGACGCGTCTGCTCGAACTCGACCATTTCAAGCTGGCTGAAATCGAATTCCTCCAATGGAGTGAGCCATCGCTTTTCTCCAAGGTAGAAGTATGAGTACCCCCTGTGGCCAACGTAAAAGACCAACACGATGGGTAATGTTATGTATGCGGCCACGAAGTCTGGCGCATCAAATGCAAAGAAAACGGCGTACCCGTTTGTCAACGTGATGATGACGTTGAGTATCAACACGAAATAGGCGCCATACGGCTGGAACATTGTTTTATACGGGACTCGGTCTTCGAGGTTTTGTAGGGCAACGGCCTTCCTCCACCTCAAATAAGCAAACGGCACGAATATCCAGGCAATGAACCCAGAGATCGTCGTGAGGTTCGCAAGCCACGTGAACACCTGGGTCGAGGACAGAGACACGTTCAAATAAGCAAAACACGCGACCGCGAAAGATACCAACACGCAGTTATAAGGCACGCCCCACCTGTTGACGTTTTTGAAAACACGTGGCGCCTCTCCTTTCTCCGCTAGCGAGTATAGCGTTCTGGAGGCTGCATAGAGATAAGAGTTCCCCGAGGACGCGGCGGAAGTCAACACCACGGCGTTGATGATATGGTTCAAAACGGGGATTCCTGCATTCTGGATGCCTAGCACAAAGGGCGAGGCCGACACGCTGCTGCTGCTGCTTCCCAACTGCTCGCTTCTGGAGTTGGCAATGACTCCGATCACCAAAGAGCCCAAGAGGTAGAAGACCGCCAATCTGTACACGAACTGGTTGGCGCATTTGGGCAACGATTTCCTTGGGTTCGATGTTTCTCCGGAACACGCTACCACCACCTCGGGCGCAGTGACAAAGGCAAAGCCTGCCATGATGATCGCGCTCCAAAACGATAAGAAACGGCCCGTGCTTCCACTGACCAAGTGCTCGTGGAATGCGTTGCCGTCTTTCCAGTACCTGAACCCCAATCTATCGTAGTTCGGGCCTCCACCGAAAAACAACACTATCCCCAAGATGATCAACCCGGTGATGGCCACCAACTTGATCCCGGCAAAATAGAACTCAAACTCGCCGAACACGCTGACGGGGCACATGTTCAACACGAGGATCACCACCAAAAGAATCGTGAGCCACACCGCAATGTTGACGTTTGTCGTCCAGTACTGAATGACCAACGCAGCAGCCACCACCTCCGCCGCTATTGACATCGCGTAGCAGTACCAGTAATTGTACCCCAACGCGAAGCCGATCGAAGGGTCGGTATAGTCGTTGATGAATTGCGGGGCCCCCGATCCGGGAACAGGGAGAAACGTCGCCATTTCCGCCAACATGTTCATGACGAACCACACCACCACCGAAAGCACGAGATACGAGAGAAAAAGCGCCGCAGGCCCGCACGTATATAGCGCCATGCCCGAGCCGACGAAAAGGCCCGTTCCTATCGCGCCTCCTAATGCAATCAACTGGACGTGTCTATTTTTCAAGCCTTTCTGCAAGCCTGGCTCTTGATTGGATTCCTGAGAGGTCGTTTCGAAAACAGAGTCGGCTTCGTCCACGGACTTCTCGGCTTTTAATTTGGCGGGTTCTTTCCGGCCGGGCCCTGGTGTCGGAGAGTTTCTGTCCACCATAATGCTTTTAGATGAAAAGTATTAGAATCTGTTCGATCGGCAGATGAGAATACTGCCTGTGGTTTTATTGGTCGGCAGCGTCCACCCTAATTCTATATGATTTGTGGAGTTTCCGAAATCTCCAAAGTCTCTATGGGCGATTGACTATATACAGTGGCTGAAAAGAGCCACTCGATAATTCATTATTGGGGCCTTTCATGCACTTATAGTGATACCCGATGCATGTCTCCAGATGAGGTGGGCGAAGAGCTTGCGACGCAGGGCGGGCTATTTGGATTCGGACACAAAACTTTCTTTTTTGACAGAAGCCTCGATGCACCGACATTTCTTTTTCGAGAGTACACCACGATGTGCGAATCTTTAGAACTTGATCAGCATCCGACCTGATGTTCTCAATAGTTTTTTAAAACAGCATCTTAGATTACCACGTGGATGTCAACGAGTTGAAGTAAAGAAGCACGTCAATTTCTATGTAACGCCGACGCCGCATCGAAGCGCGACTGTGACGTGGGCACACGTGATTCAGTCAAATTTCAGCCTTTGGGTACTGTACCAGCATTTGCCTATACTGCATATGGGGAGAAACTCGGTGTCAACTGCCGTGGGGGAATAACATACCATAACTACTTCATTCCCTTTATTTTGATGCAATGGGCGGTTTAAGAGTGCGAATGGAAATTGATGTTTTAAATGAAGCAGTAGACAAATGGGGGCAAACTTCTGCACAAATGAAAAAAAAAAAAAAATAACCTTGAAGCGTCAGCGAGGCATAGAGTTAAAATTGGAGACCGAAGTCTTGCAAATATTTACGCTTTGCTTCATTCAGTTGAGGAGCAAGCCGACGAGCTCCTTATATGTACAGATAAACCCCGCCAACTCGATCAACGACAATGTGAATTTCTCATTTGAATGAGCGAATTATCGAATGAGTGGGGTCAAAGTCTACTATGGCAAATCTGAAAATAATTCAAAGCTTCATCGAAACAGCAGCGCTTCACGCAAAATTGAATCATCGGGGAGCAAACGCGGCGTCACTGTGACCGAATCTAATACTGCGATTAGTGGACTGAACACACTCCGATACAAAAAGGGATAGAAGGAGAAGAAGTCACTGACAGGTAACTCTTGAGCAGGACGCAGTTGTTTGTAGACGATAAGCCATATATCTATTTGGCATTCGCCGAACGAATTGAGGATATAACATGCTTATTAATGCTTGAGAACCATCATTTCTGAAGTGTTCTGCTCCAATAGTTATCCAGAATAATACTCATCCTTTCCAATAACGGACGACATCTGTTCGGATTTGCTTCTCTATTAAAAGAACAGAGAATGGAAACCAAAAGAGCGTTTTGGTATGACGTCGCCTCAGGCTCGAAGGTATTCACACACCGCTTTCCCCCAAATCTCCCTTCTTTTATAGAATGCAAGGTCGTCAGGAAGTGACTCGATTGCGCGAGCCATCTCATCTCCGTGCCCCTCTTGTTTGATACTTTTGACTGGAGTGAGGTACGTTCTGACCAACATGATCACTGCTCTGGATTGCGGAAGACGCGTTAGCATCTGTCTCTCACATCGCATGAAGCATGCGTCTTCAAAGTCAATGTCATCCACCGAAAGCTCCTGCATCGCATCGCCCGATCTACCGTGGTGATCCTCAAGCTTAAAAAGAACCTTATTTGTCTGAATAGACCAATTTGCTCTTTGCCATAAGTCCTTAGGCTCGAGCTTGTTGAAAAACCGGTGCATGGGAGAGATGAGGCGCGACTCATATTGGGGCACCGGCCCGTGGATGAATGAGATTGCCTTATTGAAGTTATGGGAGGGGTCAAAGCCAGCAGGCGATCCGGTCAACGAGCCCCTCAAAATGTATTCCTCGTTCTCATCTGTGGGATTATCTTTGAGCATGATAATCACGTCTTCTTCGAGATTCCCTGTTAAAATCCGTAAAAGCTCCATGGGATCTTGGCCATCTCCCGAAATTGGAAACACATCATCGTTGATGAGATTGTGGAGAGTGCCTTTCTCAACATTGCACTTAAAATATTGGGGATAACGCTCCATCATAAACTTCATCGTCATGGTGTAGAACTCTTTAACTGCGTTTTTCGAACGCTCGCCCAGATCGCAATGCAAAATCTTGTGTTCGTACTCTTTTAAATGAGACCTTCTCGAGTTTGTCGTATCCAAGTACGTATTTTCTATGAGAAAAAGCTCTTCTTTCTTTTTCGACATGTTGTGTACGCCCATGGACGGGTTGAAGTTTCGTTTTCCTACAAATGGGCGAAGTGGCAGCGGCTCACATTCTTCCCAATTGAAGTCGCTGGAAATGGGTGCAATTTTGCTGCTGGCTTCTATAGGCGGTGATGATGATTTTCTCGGGATGGCTTTTCTAAGCCAAGCAACCACAAGGACTGCAATTGCCAGAAGCACGACAAATAAATACATTGCGAGATTCAGCCTATGGGGAGCAAAAAAATCAAATGCAGGTTTCTATGTCACTGTTTATAAGTGATTGACAGTTTCTTATCTAAAGCGGAGCGCGTGCGGAAACCCGATAACCCGATACCTTAGCGCGGGTTGACGCGGGACCCAAATTCCGTCAAAGTAGCGATAACCACGGTGTCCACGTGACTGGCTGCAAAAGTGTCGAAAATCTTTTTAGAGTGACTCATGATCTCCAGTTTTTCCTAAGTAATGCAGGTATCGAAGTAGCCACGTGTTTTGTGCCATGAAAGTGGAATCCAGCCACCCAGAGTGGGAAGCGGAATTCTGATTCTGCGCAGGTGTTCAGATGAGTTGCATCACGTGATATGGTGTACATATAGCGAGTGCTTTGTTTGACCGTAAGTCTCGTTAAATGCGTCGAAAACGGTATGGGCCCTAAATTATGACTTCAGAAAAGTTGTTGCATCAGAATCACGCAAAACAGTCTTGCTTAAGTGTCCTGTTTGCTCGAATTCACAGAAACCACTTTGGTAACCTTCATTCATTTCAGCACCAATGTACAGGTACACTCAATCTCGCGTAATTCCGGCGAAGGGTGCCTTTTAAAGCTTCAACAAATTTCAACAAGTAATTTTGGCTTTAGTCGGTTGTTTGCCACATTCTCATCAAGAAAGTGTTGTCCTTATATATACAATACTGCTGCATATGTATCAGTGATGGATGCAAAAAGGAAGTTATGACCCATGCTACCACGAGAGCGAATTTCTGAACCAAAATAGCCACGCTGCTTTGCCATAGATCTTGAGGGATTGAAAGGACAAATTATTGTATATTTCAGATTGTTAGTACTCAAACACCTGACCCATGAAGACTGGGATCCGTGGAAGTTCCGGGGAAGCCAGTCTAAATAGCTTCGATAATAGATGCAGTTTACCAAAATGATCTTGGCAAATAAAAGTCCTCAACACAAATGAGCTTCTCTCATCTCGGGGGCTTTCCTCAAAACAAAAATTAGTTCAGCCGGTAATAAAGAAACGCAGGTGCTGACACCATGTTTTAATATTATGATTTGGCCGTGGTCACGTGATGCGTCTCATCGGACTTTTTTTCAACGCAGCGACTCGCGAGCGAGCTCCCAGCTAGCATGCAGTATCTCATCACGCAGCTATTTTTTCACTATTGGCAAGACGACCCATCTCTGACTTGAGCTTCTCGAAATCCAGATTAGTATCGAACCTTGACATACGCCATGAGTAGCTTATCACAACAGCTTCAGGCGATAAGCGAGAGGAATGTCTCCGTGGCCTTGGATAGAAAAACCAGGGCGCAAGTGCATTCACATTCGCTCATTTTCGAGCCGAAGGTCGCTGCTGCTCAGGATTACGATTATATCCATCAGATAGCTTGCGAGGGGTTAGACGAGCTTATTGAAATAGACGCTCGCTTTTCTCGCTTCTCTCAGACGATCTTTCTGGAAGCGTCTGTGAGTTTTGACCGCAATGTCCTGCTGAAAGACGTCGTTTCACAGGCAGAGAAAAACGCCATTGCGTTCATCAATTTGGCAGCGCCATACTTTGCATTGAGCCCTGCTTTGAAGGCAATGGAGTGGCTCGTGAGGCGTTATCACATTAATCTTCATCACCCAGAGCTGTTGCTTCTCGCTGCATTGCCGTATCACAACACCCCCGTTTTCACGAGGTTTATGGGTGTCGTGCCCAAATCACAATGGCCTGCCATTTTCACACCCATCATCGGGTATAAAGAGACCTCAGCCATGCCGCCGCCGCTGTCGATTCTCAAGTGCTTCCACAGCGACGTGGCGCTTTTCGAGTTATATTCGCAATACATCGTGGAGGCTTTGAAAAACAAGACAGTGTACAAAGAACAATTGGTGTTCTACATGTCAAACACCGCCCAAGTCTTGGCCTCGCACGTCCGTGACACCTTGCGGTTGAACGAGCAGTACATCCCCGTTGTTTTGGAGACTGCCGTGGAGTTTCTTCGTGACCGCTCATTCAAGTTTTCGTCCACTTTGACTCTGGACGTCCGCTTGACCATTTATGCGATCCTTTCTGTTTTGTGTTCGATTGTGCCGCTCCTGAACGAGCTTGTGTACACGTTGACCAAATCTATTTTGCAGAGCGAGTTGGCGTTCACTGCTGCTTTGCAGAGACAGACGCTTATTCTCTTGGGCCAATTGTGGCATTTTTACAACGAGAAGGACCTTTCAAAGGACATCGAAGTGTTTGCCCGTCTTCCTGTGTCCACCATTTTGGAGCACGAGCTGTTGTTGCATAGTCTTGCTGATGACAACTACCACATTTCGAAGTTTGTCTTCTTTTTCTTCGCTGACAAACTTAACCAGAAAGATGGCGAGGCCGTCAAAATCTTACCTCTCATCAAGCCCGAGGGTTCCAAATTTTTGTTTGATGCAATTGCCACAAAACTCTTACGTGCTCTCGAGACCCCTTTTGTCGATGACCTCAAACCCCGTGCCGTCGACGTTTTCGAGCGTTTGATCAAGCATGATAAAGATATGCTTATCGCCATTTTAAGCAATCACAACAAGTCTTTGGCTGATCTTGAAATGGTGCTCCTGCGTACATTGACCGACAACGACGTTAACGAGTCTATCAATGAGGAAGACTACGCAACCCTTGCAACAGAGACCACGGGCAATGTAGACACAAGCGCTGATTTTTCAAAACATGCTTCTAACTTGTCATCATTCCTCACTATCGCAAGCACCGACGAATTCTCGCAACTCGTCTCGGTGTTATTGGATAGCATGCATGGAGCGGAGGTCGCCAAACAGATAGAGATTGTATTTGCTTTTTTTGGGAGTGTAATCAAGGGCAACCTTGAAGCACAGTGCTCGTTTCTTTTGAGATTAGCATTGACTCCTGCAGTACCATTGAACGCTAGATTGGTTGCCTTAAAATGCTTGCTGACAAAATTAATCGAAGCGTCTGAGAGCAAGAAGAAGTACGTGTTTTACTTGATGACGCCGCTTCTCTTGCTATCTTTTGCCGACCCCCACAAAACAATCAGAGGCTACACATTGAAGCTTCTCGAACAATTGAGAGACCTTACTGCCGACCTTATCGAGCATGGTGGCAAAAAGGTCAAATGCACCATTTTCATGGAGGACCAGATTTATGGGGATCTCGAGCCCTCTCAGCGCTCGATCATTTCACCCCAAGATGCAAACTCAATGCTTCAGGCCCTTTTCGAAAACAAAGAGCGGATAAGCAGTGTGCTCGTGGACTCATCTAGAATTCAAAATCTTCTATTCGACGGCCTCTTCAAGGCTTCCAAGAGCGGACTGAAGAAGTTTGGCCCCTTACTACTCAGAACTTTTGTTTTGAAGCAATGGTCGTCCGAAACTTTGCCTTTAGTTGTGAAAGCAAAGGTGTGGGGGATCGTTTCGCAAAGAAATGTCACTCAGGAAGGCACGGAAGATAGATTTGTGTTCGCCGCAGACTTGGAGTCGTTTTTTGCCAAGACCGAGATCTGGAAAAAGGAGGCCACCCGTGCCAACATATCATTCGAGAATGTCGAGAAAGCGGTTGTCGAGATGGTGGGTGGCAAAACCTCTAGTGGGCAAAACACTACCAAAGAAATCCAATGGCTTTTACAAGCTCTCTCGTCGCAAGGGTCTTTGCAGGCCGCCACCAACGAAAGATTAATTCAAATCTTTTCAAGAATATCCTTGAATGACCACAGATTGAAGATTTGCAATCATTTAGTTGATTTGCTTGTGAATGACAACGACGACCAACTCGATTTTGATCCCGCAGAAACCTTGCAAACGCTTAACTTCTCGAACCAGTCAATGATTGCGTGGCTCAAGACAGTCAACATTGTCACACAGGTTCCAGAGCAAGGCGTTGCCAAAAGAAGAAGACGGTCTTCATCGAGCACGCAAAAAAAAATGGCTCGTGATGATATCAGCTCAATGGCATTACATCACTTGAGAAAACTTTCCGTTATCTTGGATGTTTTGGAGAGTCAATTGAGACGCAACCCCTCGCAACTCGTCAGCCCAGAGTTGTTGCAGGAATTGTTCAAAATTTTGACTGACTTGGATTACTTATGCAACGATGGAAAGTTGCCAGTCTTGTACGCCCAAGAGACATTGGCATCGTGTATGTTGCTCACAATTGTCGAGTTGAAAAGGTCATCTTCGACGAAGAAATTCAACTTCGACTCCAACTCTATCAGGGCGGACTTGATTGTCAATTCTATACGCCTCTCTCTGTCCCCACAGGTGCAGAACAGACTATTGCTTGTGATCTCCGAGCTCGCGTCCCTTGTTCCCGAAATCATTTTGCACTCTGTTATGCCCATTTTCACGTTCATGGGCGCACATACAATCAGACAGGACGACGAGTTTTCCAGCTCGGCTTTGCAACAAACCATTGCAAAGGTGGTGCCAGCCATCACCTCTGCATCGCAATCGATCGATTCCGAAATTGAGTTTTTGTTGACAAGCTTCATCACTGCTTTCCAACATATTCCCAGACACCGTCGTGTGAAGTTGTTCGTGTCGCTTGTGAAGACCTTAGGATGCAAACAATCATTACACACCATTCTCTTTTTGATCGGACAACAATACGCTTCCAACATGGCGAAGCACAAGATCCACGACTCTGACTCTTTGTTGGACTTTGTGACCTCTTTGTTGAAGACTTTCCCGGCTGAAGATTGTTTGCAAGGGTTGCACGGGTTTTATGAATTGTGGGATAAGATTCCCACGCAGGCTTTGGAGAAGGACAGCGAGGAGTACGCCAGATTGAGCGCTCGCTCCATTTATGGCGCCACTGTAGTCAACATGACTGAGAAAGAATTGCTGATTTTCAGATCTAGACTCTTGAAATTCCTCAACAAGACTTTGGCCGCAGACGAGGCTTCCACATTAGCCAGTAGTGTGGTATCCCTCAAAATGAAGGTCGCTCTCACGCTCTTTGACGACGAAAGCGCTCAGCATGACAAGGATGCTATTTTGCGCCAGACCAGCAAACTTACCTCCTTTATCTTGACCTCCTTAGAGACTTATACCAGCAGCTATAGGTCCGCGGCAAGCGAAATCATCGAGGAGTTGTACGAACTGCTCAAGAGTTTGTTGAACTTACTTCCTTTGAGCCATTACATTCAGTCGATCATCGAGTGTTTGAAGAACGTCTCAGATCCCACTTCCATCAAGGTGGCCAAAAATTTTGCGGTTTTGGCAGGGCAGCGAATCGACTCCGAAATCACCAAGTCTTCGTTGGATGAAAACGTCGATACCGTGATTTCCGAGCTTTTGTTGCCTGTACTAGTGCATGGCGTGGACAAAATTCAAAACACAGAATTGGTCCAGGCATACTTAGATACATTTTCCACGATCATCAATAAGTTCAGTGCCACTAATCCCGAGTTTGCCAGCTCCGCGCACACGAAGTTCTTGGTGGATTCTCTTTCTGTCATCACATCCGGTAAAGGTTTGTTGAGCGAGCAAGTTGAGGTGATTGTTTCTTCTCTTGGAGCCATCACCAGCGTGGTCAACTGCCTTGGTGTGAAATGTATCGGATACTTCCCGAAAATCTTGCCTCCGGCTTTAGAAATATGGAAATCTACTTTGTCCAGCGACGGAGCTGTTTCTGATTCCGAAGACGATTCCGATGCAGAGTTGGCCAACTCCGAAGAAAACGAGCGCGACATGTTGTTGCAAGGATCGGTCTTAATGCTTTTCTCGTGTCTTGTGAAGCGCTTGCCTGTGTTTGTCACCTCAAGCTTGATACCTATGATCAAGGCCGTGTTGATGAGTAATCACGTCGACAGGTCTATCAGAGCGGGTGTTTTGGGCTTGATGGTGGAGCACATCGACGGTGCCCAGCTGTTGAAGGCGATGTGCAACATGGCTTTGACCGAGGATGTGTATGCTATCGATAATGCCATTGGGTTGGGATTGTATTTGAACGGCATGAGTAACATCATCGAAAACTGCGACAAAAAGTCTGTGACGAGCAATTCGTCTTTATTCATGAGATGGATGATTAAGTCGTTTGAGTTCCGTGCCAAATACGGCGAGGCCAACTTCAACGATAACACTCTTCACAGCATCGAGGGCTTGTTCCACCTGTGTGGACTCAAGTTTGTGATGAAGTTGAACGACAAGAACTTTCGCCCATTGTTTGCCAGTTTGGTCAGGTGGGCCGTGAGTGGCGAGAGCTCTACTTCCACGGAGAGCGAGAGGGAGGGCCGCTTGTTGAGTTTCTTCAAGTTCTTCAACAAGTTGCAAGACAACTTGCGCAGTATTGTCACGTCATACTTCTCCTATCTACTTGACTCGACAGTGCAGCTTCTTAAAGAGTTCCTGTCGGGGAAGTTGGTAAACACCAACTTGCGCAGGATTGTTTTGCACTCCTTAGCTTCCTCGTTTAAGTACGACCAGGACGATTACTGGACCCACCAGTCGCGCTTCGATACCATGGTGGATCCGCTTGTGGGCCAGCTCGCAAATATCGAGGACTCGATCGGCAAGCATTTGGTCAAGGCCATCTCGTTTTTCGTGGCTGACGTGTCTTCTGACGAACACAACGAGAAGATGGTGCAAGTGTTCATCAAGTACGTGTCAAATGAGCACGAGAACACATCCCAGACCAAGATCTGGACCGTACGTGTGATGAAGACCGTGCTCCAGAAAATGGGCGAGCAGTGGCTTTCGTACTTACCTACCTTTATTCCTTACATCGCCGAGTTATTGGAAGACGACGACGAGGGTGTGGAGATGGAGGTCAGAAAGGACTTGGTGCGTGTCATTGAGACAATTCTAGGCGAGCCTTTGGACAGATACCTCAGCTAGTATAGTTATTAGAGAATATAAGAAAGTATAAAGATTTTGCCGCTGGGCGGTCCCTGACGTCCAGAGAAACAATGTGGTTGACCCTGTCACTGACGCGGATGAGGTGATGAGTCGATGTTTTTCCAACGTCAAGGGCTAAACATAACGCCAATTTGAAAAAGAATACAGTGATCTTATGGAAAGAAAAAATAACGTGAAAATCTCTACCCTAGAGTCAGCAAAGAACGTAAACCAGGGCGGCTGCAAAAAACGGCCCCGGAGATCCCATGGAAAAGTCTCGAAAAACGCGGGGTGCACGGGTTTTCACGTGGATAAAACCGAGGAAAATTTCGGGCCTGACTTACGAAGACACTTCTAGATAAACCGTATAACTAAAATGGTATGTTTGAACTGAACATTGAATGACAAAGCATATTATGAGTTGTCATTTTCCTATATGCGGTATCAACCACGGCTTATATTTGCGAAACCCATACTTCGCTAAGCGTTTATGTCTCACAACTCAGACAAAAGAGCATTGAAGCATATTATGAGATAACAACTTCACCTGCGCTAAAGACACGCCATGGCGAATGAGTGTCACTTATGAACACTTAGGATTCAAAGATTTGCAGAACAAAGTCCGAATCATACCGCTATTCTCTGTTTCGGATCACCCCAATACTAACATCTCAGTCTTTCTTGAAAAACGTCAACAGCTTGAAACCATTGTTCGACAGAGTCTTGGTGCAAAGAATCAAGCCTGCCACCAAGACCACCAGCGGCATCTACATTCCAGAGAAAAACCAGGAGAAACTCAACCAGGGCACTGTGATCGCCGCGGGTCCAGGCGTGACTGATGTTTCCACCGGAAAGTTGATTCCTGTTGCCGTTCAAGCTGGCGACAAGGTCTTGTTGCCAAACTTCGGCGGCTCGCCAGTCAAGGTCGGCGAGGAGGAGTACTTGTTGTTCAGCGACAGAGAGATCTTGGCCAAGATCGACAACTAGTTTGGTTGTAGAATATACTGTAAATAGATGAAGGTTTTTTGAAATTAGTCATGTAGGGGAATCAAGTAGACGAGATAAGAGAAAGGCTTTTCGGAGAACAGGCGATGAGGTGAGAGATAATTGGGCATGGAGATCCACTGACATATGGCATATGGTGGTTGGTAGTAAGCTGGAGCACACTGCATTTCACGTGAACATCACCACAGAATCGGTTTGAAGGGTAACATATGGATATAGAGTGAGGTGCTCAAACGCTTTTTTTCTCGGTATAAATGCCTTCAAAGAGCCAGACTCCATTCGTTTTTAGCGTTAGCCGGTCGTGCGAGGCACATGTTCATGATGGTTGATTAAAGTAGAGCCAGAGTTTTGTAGGGTCGAGAAAAAATGTGATCAAGTTATACAAACTGAAAAGGGTTCATTTGCTCCCCCTTCCTCCTATAGCAGATTTCAAATTTCAGTACATAAAAAAAAATAATACTGACGACCGAACCTCCTTAATGTGCTTAATACACGAGGACCCGTACATCTCGTATATGTCATGGCCCGCGCAAGCGATCATATCTAATTAGTGCGGAGGACCCCGTTTGATACATTCTTTCTTTAAAGAGTAGTTGTAAACGACTTCAAACCTTTTTCTCCAGTTATTGCAACACTGAGCACGGCACTCTTTGATTGCTCCGACGGGTTCGTGATACCTCCACTATTTTTCGAAGCAGAAAGCCCGCTTTTAAGGTCAGCCCCTGCATTTGCCGCTACCTCAGCGCCATAGAAGAATAGCGCTTATCTCAACAGGACCAAAACAGCCCCTTTTGCGCTTGAAACTCGAAAAAACCCATCACAGATACACTGCTAGTATGTCCGATGCTAAATTTGCCTCGTTCAAGTTGGTGTTGCTCGGCGAATCCGCCGTGGGCAAGTCGTCGATCGTACATAGATTTGTCAAAAACACCTTTGACGATATGAGGGAGTCTACCATCGGCGCGGCGTTTCTCACACAGTCGATCAGTTTACCTGAAATCAACACAACCGTGAAATTCGAGATCTGGGATACCGCGGGGCAGGAACGGTACAAGAGCTTGGCGCCCATGTATTATCGCAATGCTAACGCCGCTCTTTGTGTTTACGATATCACGTCCAGGAGCTCGTTTACAAAAGCACAGGACTGGATCAAGGAGTTGCGCAAACAGGCGCCCGAAGGGATCGTGGTGGCGCTCGTGGGAAACAAGGCCGATTTGGCCAGCGAGCGGGAAGTCGACGAAACCGAGGTCCAAGAATACATTTCCCAGCTTGACAGCGAGTCACGTGAGGCTGCTGGCGGGGCGTCCCCTGGCGGGGCCTCCACGGTGATTCATCACGTGTGCTCTGCGAAATCCGGCGACGGCGTTTTGGCTGTTTTCGATAGAATTGCACGTGCTTTGCCTATGGAAGATGTGGGTAACAGACGAGGCGTCGAACAGAAGAGAGTCGAGTTGAACAGAAGACAGGCGCAACAGCTGCAAGGATGTTGTTGAGAACTTGCGTTTGGCCAATGTAGGCAGAGAATTTTGAGGGAGCGAGCGGAAGAAGAAACTATACGATTGCTCGGCGTGTGAATAGACTTCAGTCTCTTGACTAAATGTTTTGGCGCAGTGCAGTTCTCATTGTTTAATCATTGTGGGTACCGTTTTGGAGAATGTGGCAGTTTGTTGCATTCTGGTATGTTCGTTTCAAGCGATTGGAGGAAAGATCAAAGAGCATAAGAACAAGAACAAGAACAAGAGGTGGCTGGGATCGAACGTTCGTTCAATTTTTGTGAATACTGATGGATTTGAAGATTGGATTTCTCGTTCTCTACGCACGAGTTCTTTCTCTAGGCCTCAGGCCAGGCATAATTCTTGTCCCACTACTCATTCCTACAACACATTTCTGACCGATTGGGCTAGCCCAATTGCGTAGTACATCCAATACCATCACTGCTTGTTTATTGAGTTTCCGAATGAAAAGAGAAATTATTTACGAGTGAATAGAAAAGAAAAAAAAAAAAATAAGAAAAAGTAGCATTTGGTTTCGTTGCAAGGGTTTTTGATGCGGGCATAACGGATCATTAACGTAAAGGGGACAAAAGAATTAGCTCTTTTTGGGAAACAAGGGCTCGCCGATGTTCTTACCCCTCAATTTGACGCCTAAGGCTCTCTCCATCTTGCCCAAAATCTGCTGGTTTGGCACGGCTCTACCTGCCTCGTAATCATTGATCACCTGCGGCTTCTCATTACACTTCGTCGCCAAGTCTTTCTGCGTGAGCTTCTTCTCCTGTCTTGCTTGAGAAATGGCTTTTCCAACAGAAACATCGACCTTCTTGACTGTGACCACGTCGTCGGTATTGTCCAACTTCGTTAATCTCTGGCCCTCGGGATTGCTCTTCACGTTGGTGGATCCGTATTTCTTCTCCGTGCCCAAAACACCGCCAGTTCTTCTGGCAGCATTCAATTCGGCTTGCGTTCTGGCCACTTTTTCTCTTGGGCCGCCGCCGCCAACGCGGGCCTTTTGGCCGATAATGGTAACGTTATCCCAGTCAGACATTTATGGTATTGAAGTGGTTGTTGTGTGTTTGTGGTTGTAAACGGGCAATTGAACGTCTTGAATTCAAGAAAAGGTGCCTGAGATGTCAAGAGCGGTAGTCAAAGAAATGTGTTCTTGAAGTTTTCTGGTACGCGGAGGATTGCCGTCGTCTGATATACGCCCGCATGGGCGATTTTCGTCACGTGACGGTGGATTGGAATGGAAGCTTTTGGCACGCTTATATGCACGACGTCACAAAAATCCCACGGCTGGTTCCAGTTGATCTGACCATTCTCAAGATGCTGCAGTTTCGTAAAATCAAAACAATGTGGTCGAATTCAACAGTTTTGTCCTTATGCGCCCATTTGAGTTTCTGCAGTGTTTTTTCATACACATGGTTTTGATCAAACAAACGCTCAATTGCTTTCGCAAGCAAGCAATTGTACCGCCAGTGGTGACCAGGCGGCAAATTTTGGATCAGTTATTGAAATTGGTAGCATCAGCTCGAGTGACCCTCATCTCTTGGTTACTCGCAAAGTACCTTACTTCAAATCTTGACGGCTTACGAGAACATAAATATCTTCCGGGTGGCTGACAGAAATAGCCGCTGACTGCCACCGAAAAACAATTAGAAATCCCTGAACTTTCCTGGCGCATTCTAAATTCCATTGACGTTTCAGCTTGACATATCCGCATGCGCTGACCGATCAATCAAGACGCCTGTTCCCTTTTCCGTCTCCACTAGTTGCCTATAAAATATGCCAGACACCAAACCAGCCCGCTTTGTGTAATCTTTTCAGATACAAATTGCTTATTAGCCGCCTCGGGATCAGATTTCCTATTGCAGCCGTGGTAAGCTAAAATGTGCGGGCACCCCCGGATCTCGCGGTGCCCGAGCCCCCGGTTCGCACCCCCTTTTTTGGTGCCTGCGTCCTCGGCCGGATTTCGTGTCTCACAATAGCCTACTAATCAGTGCTCCCAGATACCATATAAAGACATTGGGTGCCAGCGAAAAAGGAAATCTTTGCAATCGCAAGGTAGGACAATATAACCACTGAAAAGATTGCAGCCACAACCGCCAGCTCAATGTCTACTGTCACTGTGAAACTGCGCTCGCCCTCCATCAAGGGGTTTTCCGAGGAGTTGATCTCGTTTTCGATGTCGAGGCTTTATGAAAAAGTGGCATCCAGAAGCAAATTGCCAGTGGCACAAGTAAAGCTCTCTGTGTTGGGCTCTGATGGAAAACATAAGCCCGCTGATTTTGATGGCACTCTCAATGAGTATTTTGACGCACAGAGCTTGCTGGGCGAGGTTGTCTTGTACGCCAAGGACTTGGGCCGTCAAATCGCATGGCAAACGGTGTTTTTCTTGGAGTACTTGGGCCCGATCTTGATTCACCTGCTTGTATATTTTGTATCGGCGGTTGTCTTTGGCGTGGCACAGAGCCTGACCCAAAAGTTGGCGCTAGCATTGGCTGTGTTGCATTTCGTCAAGAGGGAATACGAAACGCTATATGTGCATAGGTTCTCCAACGCGACAATGCCCTTGTTCAACTTGTTTAAAAACTCGGGCCATTATTGGGTATTTTCAGGCGTCAACTTGTCTGTGTTCATTTACGCCTATAGCCCCGCCAGCTTGAGCGCCGCGGGGCCCTTGGCGAAGTTTTTGTTTCACGTCAACGACTTGCCTCAATTTATGAAATTTACATTGGTTCTCTTGTGGGCGTTCGCTGAAGTGTCAAACTTCATTACGCACGTAAAGTTGGCCAACATCAGGTCCAAAGATAAGAAGGCGTACGCGATCCCTTACGGCTACGGCTTCGACTGGGTCGTGTGTCCCAACTACTTTTTTGAGTCCTTGTCGTGGCTTCTGTTTGCACTTTTGGTTGGTAACTGGAGTGCCTGGTTATTCTTTGTCATCAGCAGTACGCAAATGTATTTTTGGGCACTCAAAAAGAATAAGAGATTATTGACAACATTTGGCGACGAGTATAAGAAGTTGAGAAGAGCCAAGTATATTCCTTTTGTTGTTTAAATGCTTTGATGTTGTGTTCAAGCGTTGAGGTCGGAGTAATTCAAGGAACAGAATACCATATTGGCCTGTGTGTTTCTATTGTCGAGGTTTCAACCCGCAAGCTCCGGTATTCTCGGAATCAGAGACTGTTTTTTTTTCAGAAAGGCACATTTTTCCACTGTTTTCGAAGGCGTGATATATAAGGCAGTGGACTAAGTCTGCTGTTGTAGGCGAAGCATACCTAATCTAGATTAGTCATGAAGAACAATTATAATATGGCCTATAGATCTTGTCGCAAATGCCGTGATTTGGATCGGTGGATGGCCTTTAAAGCGGCAAGCCAAGCGGAGATCATCCTCCCTTCTCGGATAAGAACCATCACCCAAGTCTGAGGGTTCAGAATCAATGTTGCTAAGTGATGTTGTTGTTTCAAGAAGTTGTTTTCGAGACAGCTAGAGCTTTTTGGATCGAAGAAATACAAGCAGGGGTAAGTTGCTCGGGAGTATATGCTGCTTCCTTCTCTTTTTCTTCTTTCATTCTGTTTCTTCTATTTTTCTTTCTTAGACTCTTTGTAATCGAAACGTATGATTCGCTTGTAAAAACTGAAGATATTTGATGGTGAAATCAGGACTTGGCTGGAACTAAAAGTCTTGGTAATTGACTCATGGGTGCTTTTACTGAGATATGAGGCCTTGATAGACCTTAAATGTCACTTGGACTATCCTCGTCTTGGGCCTCCATTACCCAATTATAAAGTAATTTGAAGAGATCTATTCTTTAATAGTTTCAGATCTTGTCTCCCTAAAATTCTAAGACAGTGACCAGCACCCCTGACTGGAAGCCGAGTAGGAGCTTTTTTCGAAATACAGAAATGAATGGATTCAAAGTCTAAGGGCAACATGTCACCGGAGGAATGTTCTGAAAAATTGGCAACTTGCGAGAATTATCAAATGATAGCTCATATGTGCTTATCGACTTGTTGTAGAGCTTAACAAGTGATCCCTTTGCTGCCCACTCAAAGCCGTATAACAGATTCGTTGATTATCTTCCTCCACTCGTCGCTTGGCCTATGCTACAATGGTAACTTAGCTGTGTTGAAATGCTGTTGAAGATGAGGCAAAAGTTAATTCATGGATAGCTCCGATAGCTCATCAGAGTTTAAGAGAAGCCATGGAAATATATATCAAAACATGAATTACAATTTTGACATAAATTCGTGGGAAACCAAATTGAGTGGCTTGAAGAGGCGAGATTTCACTCAAGCTGCGCAATACAAAGCTGTAAACTCTGCTCGGACCCCCCTCTTCGATTGACCCAGCTATTGTGGTTTACTCGAATACAAGGCCAGTGCTTTTGAAAAAACAAGTGATATCTTTGAGGCCAGGTACCTCGGGAAACTCACCCAGAAGGAGCCGTTTATCGATTCACAAGATGTCTCGTGTGAAAACACGCATAATTGATACCTATAAAGCATTCTTCATCATGGGCGTTCGATGACGCTGCTAATAAAATCCATAAAATCCATTTTCCTACACACCCCCTGTAAAAAACATCCTCCCTTATACAAAACTTCGTCCCTCATTACCCTTACCGGCTCTAATAATAAAGTACCGCAACACCAGTATTTGATATACCAGCCGTCCTCATTTACTCCTCCAACTTCAAGCAGATGCTGTTGACACAGTGCCTCTCGTCGGTCGGCGTCTTGTAACCCTCGCCCTTGAAAATATGCCCAAGATGCCCGTCGCATTTCGAGCACCGCATTTCCGTTCTTGTCATGCCAAACAGGCTGTCTACAATCGTTTTGATCGAGCCGGGAATCGCCTCGTAGAACGCCGGCCAACCGCAATGTGCTGGAAATTTAGTATCGGCTTTGTAAAGCGGCTGCTCGCATCCTACGCACAAATATGTGCCCTTTCCAGCAGGTGTTTTCACGTATTCTCCAGAAAAAGGAGCCTCCGTGCCCAGTTGTCTAAGCACGCGAAACTGCTCGGGAGACAAGACGGCCTGCCATTCGGAATCTGTTTTCATGGTGTAAAATCTGAAGATTTTGCTTTGGTTGGCTAGAAAAGGTATGAATTTAGATGTGCTTGTGGGGAAAAATGATCTGCCTTTAGCACAAGCTCTATACATGTATTCGGGTAATAAGCTCAGGTGTGGTGTGCCTTCTATTTCAAATGTGGAACTCGCCTCAAAATCGAATAATATAAGGTATGAGACGGACTTCCTGGCTTTTATGTTAACTTCGAAAGGTGGCAAATGGAGCAACAGTATATCTGAGTGCAGGTCGTCAGCCATTTTCGTATAAAGATCCGTGCGTCACCAAAGCAGTAAAACCTGGTAATAATTTTTTTTTTCTTGTCTGGTTCATATTCAGTGATGAGTTGATAATTGTTTGTTCTTCACAGGAGGTGACATTGCTAATGCCTCCTCCGCCGCCCATTGCCTTTTTTTTGAACTGTCCTCAAAAACTTTAGTATAGACTCCGCTCGGCAGATTCCGGCTTATCCCGGAACAAGCCATTCAGGACTCTATGTTTTAACATCAGTTAACGCTGAGTCATTAAACCCACAAACAATTAAGGTTGATTTTGGCTGGGCTCAACTTTTTATTCAGGTCTCATGTACTTCCACGCAATATAGCCGTGTTTTGATGTATTAAATACGCGGTTACTTAAATTGTGCTTTGATAAGAGCAATAAGCGCGGCATGAAATTGGCTGAGTTTTCTTGTTCAGTGACTTAGAAGGTTTTTGGGGTCATGCTAGGAAATTGTGTGTCCGCCAACTTCTCAGCTTTGTTGCTGAGTGGTAATCGCGTCTGCCCATTACTTAAAAAAATCTTTTCTTGAAGCTCAAGGTAGCACTCTTCTTGACCGCTTCGCTTGAGATTGCACGGCGAACTAGATCTCCATTGTACTTCTTCTTCCCTTGTCGTCTGAAAAAAATGTTTTCTTCATTCTCATCCACTGTACAGTTTCATGGGGCAAAAATTACACCATCAAGCTCTTTTCCCCCGTATATGGTGGCATGTACATCCATATACTGTCGATCGGTAGTACGCCGACTACTTATATATGGGTGAGTGCCTACCGATTTGGGCTACGGGTTTCAAATGTACTATACATTTTTATTGTTGCTTAAAATCAGTAAGTCTGTCAAGTGTCTTCACATGGATTGTTACATGGCAGCTCAACGCGTTTCACGTCGTTCTTGACACCCTGATTTTTTTTGGTGTTCTGGGTTTTCACACCGCTGGTAACAAATGAAGAAAAGCACACAAGTCTTTCTGCTTTACTAAATGGAGGACACGTTCTCCATTAGACCTTCATCTTTGTTTACCTGCCTGTAGCCGTAAAAGAAGTGGATTATTGATGGCCTGACCGTAGTCAAGAACATTTAATAGCTACACACCGATGTGTCTCGAAGAGTAAAGGTTTATCTATGTGACACGACAAAGCCTAGGGGCTAGCAAGTGTGTGATGCAAGAGTGAAGATACGAAAAGCTTCCGATCCATAGGCCGGTTTATGCACGCGTCGTATTTGATACGACTATCTCATGATGTACTGGTACTTGCCCTTGAGTTCTCTGGACGCGTCCTGGCCAGTGGTCTTGACGCCCCACTCGATCTTGATATCCAAGTCTCTCGGATTGTGGCCGTTTGGCCTGGAGTCAATCGTGCCCTCGATAAGATCGCCCTTTTTCAAGTCCAACACCTGGTCCATGTAAAACACCGTCTGTTTCCAGTGCGTGTAGTTGTTCATGGGCCCCGTGGGCAACGAGACCTTCTCGTCTCCAGGGAAATCACAGTCCCACCACACAATGTACGCGTGGCACAAATCGGAGTCGATGGCCTTCAAAGAAAACGAGCGGTGGAACGCCAAGTCTTCTTTTGTGACGGTGTTGATGTCAAATTCAAAGAACTTGTGCGGCGTCGTGATCAAGCTCTGGTTTTCTACCGTGTCGACCAAGGGCTCGCTCATGGCGATCTCTATGAACGGCGTATAGTCGAACCCATACACGTCCTCCCAGTAGTGGATCTTGTCGTTTTTGTAGTTGGCGTCCTCGATGCCCGCAATGTACATCAGGCACTTGTCGGGCAAAATAAGGCCCCCCGGCACCAAGTACTGGTCTCTTGCATATAAGACGGTGTCCAACATCGACTCGTACAAAAGAAAATAGCCCATCCACTCGGACACTATGATGTCCACGGAGTCCACGGGCAACTTGATGTCCTCCAACTTCCCCTGGATCAACGTGATTCTGTCCGCGTACCCGTTGAGAGACACAATCTGCTTGGCCTTATCGATGATGCTAGACATGTCGACGGAATACACGTGTTTGGCGCCTGCTTTCACGGCAAACATCGACAAAATCCCCGTGCCGCACCCGACGTCGAGAACGACCTTGTCTTTAAACAAATGCTTGTTTTTGTACATCGCCAGGCGGTACAGCAACGTTCTCGAGGTGTCTTTCAACATTTCCTCGTGGATGCCGAAATGGTCGTACGAGGAGAAATAGTGTTGTTCCGTGGCGGGCAACGAGGCCTTGTCTGTGGCGGACATTGATATTTTTTAAAGTTTAACGATAGTTTACGGGCCAAGAATTGCCAAAAAAGTAAAGAAGAGCAGAAAAAACCAGCCGTTATAAGCCGGGGAATTATCGAGATGAGCTCTGTGTGGAGAGAGATGGGCCGCAGCTCGCGATCGGGC
>JAKUBE010000149.1:0-24941 GCA_030674755.1 Metschnikowia henanensis | reverse complement strand
CACAAAGCAGCCAAAACTCAGCGGGAAGCTGCAGGATTTGATTATCCGACGCAAATATTCGTTCAAGCTGAAGCGGCGGGTTGTGACTGCTCAAAATCAGGGCAAGTGTTTCACAAATAGCGGCGAAAGTTGTCGTAGGGGGGAAATCATAAGGCGAGATGCGCACAGATCGCTTTATTCGGATATTTTCCGCCTGTGCCTGAAACCTCTCGGCAATCGCAAGGGATGCGGAGGAATTCGAGGATCGAATCATTTTCCAGGGGGTCGTCGTGCGTTGAAACCCTGGGTCTGTATCACGTATGGGGTCGATTTGTCTTGATCTCCTTTGATCTGGGCTGAGGGTTACACCAGCGTGCTGACAAATACGCATGCGGATCTGGTATTTGTTTAGGATCGCGACCAAAGGGGACCAGACCCAATCATCGAAATTCGATGGGTTGAGAAAGTTTTTGAGAATGGGAGAATGGACTGGAGGTTTTCATTGTACTCCTTTAATTTCTGCTTGGCTCATGACCACGAAGAACATTTGGCAGCAGTCTTTTTGCATAACTACGGCATGGCTGCGGAATAAGGAGCGCGGAATCAATTTGCAGAAATCGAGATATCGTAAACATGGTCCGATTTCTTGACCCATGCTGGAGCTACCAAAGAGATAGCATTATAATCGTGGTAAGACTTTCCTGTGTGGGGAATGTAGTGGTCGGCAATTTACTGACTCGATTTGGATTGGTTGTTGGTACCTCATTTACAGCCCTCTACATTGACGAATGGCCGTGATCCCTTTGACGAGAATCCAAAATAAGCTCGATATTCATTTGAGGCTGAGCTTCACAACTAGCGTAATGAATTATTCCAGTGAGTGGGTAAACGATCTTCCATAAATATGGAAATCACCTTGAGCTTATCCAAACGTGACACGGGCATATACTGGCGTTGGCAGTTAATTTTCGCCTCTTACTGGTGTCGCGTTTGAAATTACAGTAATTTGAAGAATACCAAATGAGCAGCTTCAACTTCCAAACGATTTTTAACATATTTCAATTTGGGACTCGCCTGGTCGGAATCTCTGCTTTCTGGCTCTTTCGAAAGTTTCACACTTAAATGAACAGGGAGGTATATTCAGAATTTACAATTAGGCTTTGAGCCTAGAAGGTCCGCTTCAAGACAAAGCGAGCTCTTGAAGGAGAGCCGATTATTCAACAGAATGAATTGAGTCGGTAAAACCGGCACGCACCTTCTAAGTTGTTACTCTCGCAAATGAACAAGCTTACATTCACATCTGAACCTTCCCATTTATCCTTCCTTTACCTGACGCAATTGCCCATCCATCACCAGTAATTTCCTAATTATACTCAGGCATACCATACCCCCAAAGCCCCTTTCTTCACAACAGGCCCCAGCTTTTCAAAACTGTTATTTCCAAGCTTTTCAAAACTCCTTTTTCCAAGCTTCCCAGAGCTCTTATTTCCAAGCTTTATAAGCTCTGTTTCCAAGCCTTCTAGAGCACCTAGTCCCAGATACCCTAGAGCACCTAGTCCCAGACTCCCCAGAACACCTGTTTCCCCACTTTCAAAAACTGAACTCCGTGAGGCTCTCATTCCCCGCTTTCTAAACTCTACGAAGTCACACCCCGGGCCAAGGCCTGTTCCCGCTCTTCCCACACGGTTTTTCCCGTGCAGCTACACACCAGTTTGTCGTTTTCCCAAGCCCCGGCGCTTCTCGCAATGACACCGCAAATATCGCTGCCCCCGACCTCGCCTCTGACCCGGGATAACACAATGCTCCTGCCTATAAGGTCAGACACGGCCACGGGCGCTTGCAAAAAGGCCTGTGCTGCAAAAAGCGACTTCAGAACCGTGGAAAACGCCCCGATAGAGCCAACGGCGGGCCCGGAACTCGCCGGCTGCGTGCACTCAATGCTGGGGAACGCATGGAAAAGCCGTCCGGTCGAAAGGGCGCCTTCGCTCAAATTTCCCAGTGCCCTGATTTGAGGGTAATACGTGCCGCGGGCTAGTCCGTTAACGGTCAAATCCACGTAGATCATGGACTCGCTGACGGCCACGATGCGGGCCAATCCTTTCACGGCCTGGCCCTTATCTATGGGGTCGAAACTCTCCAAAATACACACGGCCGCGGAATTCGGTTTGCCCGTGCCTCTGATGATGGCGTCTTTGCCCGTCTCCTGGATCGCCTTGACGATCGCCGAGGGCGAGATGTTTCCAAGTGCAGTCACGGTTTTTGTGGCCAAGTCGATCCGGATATCTTGGAGGGGTAAACCACTTAAGGCGTTTTCCACTGTCGCCACACACGCCAGGCACTCCATGGGCACGTTGAACACCGTTTCGAACTGCTCGTCGACTGTCATGATGAGATTTGATAGTATGAGTGTAGGAGAAAGGGGAATTCTATGCTTATGGACCGAGAAAGAGGGTCTCTATGAGAGCTAATCAAGGCCTGAGTTTCGGAAGACTTCTGCTTGCTGCTTAAAGATATCGGCCCACTATTACTGGAGATGTATCCGCTAGCTAGAAATTTTAGAAATGCGGGCTAGCACTTTCTCTTGGGGTTCAGCCAGAGTCTTATCTTGAAGAGTGAGACCGCTAAGATTAGTCAGCAGGAGATCGACCTCGGTTAACTTTTTGAGGAGTGCGCTGATCTGAGCCGAGGTCTTGTGTGCACGCCCAGCTGACACAGGGACGCTGCAATTGGTCTTGACTGGTCCTTAAGTGGGTCTTTTGATTTATTTTGATTGGGTAAGTGAAAAATTTCTCAATTAGCCGAAGTCGAAGATAGCAGATTCCTGAAGGTGGGCGACAAAAGAGTGCTTCTTTCAGTGCTTCACCCCTGTTTCAATTGTCTATTAAAGCAGGAACCTTTTGTAAGTCCGCTGCTTGGGTGCGAACTGGTACCAACTTCTGGGTGGTGAGACTAAAAAACGTCAAATTATCTTACCAAAAGGGGCAAAATAGTCCTTAGTGCTTGACATTCGGGTATTAGCTTTTTCTGAGTCACTGAGACGACTCCTTTTTCTTTTTTCATCTGCTCTCTCTCCTGAACCTAAGATATCACTAAGCCGCCCCCAACAACGCCGTGAAATAGCCTCCGAATTTCATGATCGAATTCTCTAGCCCACGTTTTTTTTTTTTCAATAACTTAATTCAAGGATTTATAGGGACTTCAAAAAGATGGGGCAAATGAGGGGTTCCATACAAATTTATTAAGATACCCAAGAGGTACAAGGCACAAACTTGAACCGACTATAAATTGTCTGCGTCGCGTCGAAAAATCGGATTTCTAGAATCGTAGTTTTCTTGACACCACTTACTTTCGGGTCTCAGAATCAGAGATCATAAGAAAGAGTCTTTTTGGTTTCAGTTTCATGCCTAAGCCAGGCCTGTACCAATTTTCTCTGTCTGGATCACTGTAGTATTTTCACAGAGGTTTGAATTGGGCCTCCTATAATTACCTCTATGCTCTTCCCTCTATCTCGAAACTATATCTTCTCAGACACAAGGTCGCGGATTCAATAACATCTTTTCGAAAATTTTAGATTCTTTAGTCCTTACTGCACTCTTTCTCGAAACTACTTCTCCAGAAGCATTTTGTGTTCTATTTTCTAAGCCCTCATTTTGAAAATCTCTGAAACAAGGGCGCTGCTCACATATCATTTTTTCCAGAATAGCCGGAGTGGCAATTTCTGAGAATCTAAATAAACCCCGAATTAAGATACACTAGCATTGTTAATCATTTTCTCCTGCCCTATAAAACCAAAAAGATGTGCAAAAAGCTACTGATTCAGATAAAATCTACCAGAATTTCCAGATGCGTCTTTGTATCCTCCTACTCTATTTAGCTTTGACAAATGCTTATCGTGGGAGAAAACTACGCAACTTGTACATTGCGCAGCTTGATCTTGATACACCAGAAATAAGGTTCACTAGCAGTGGAGCTAAGGTGCTCACAAAGTTCAAATTCATTAGAAGTGACTATTTTGAAAAGTCCCCCGTGATGGCATCGCAAAATCTCTATTTGACTGTTAAAGACGGAGACAGCTTTATCTTGGGAGACAAGATCGAGACAGCTTTCGCAATACAAAACTTCGGCGCCTCGACCTTTGAGGGCTGGCTCTCTTTTTCTTGCTCAGGGGGAATTCTAGTGGCGACTGAAGAGTCATATAAGTGCCTTGAGGCGTGGCCCGTGGGTATATTTTTGAAAGTTGTTGCGAAGAAGGGTGGTAAATAATGAAGTTTAAGTAATGAGCCAGATTAATCTATGTATCTTAAGACCCATATCATCATGCGTGAAATTTCAGTGAGGAGTCGAAAGGTGGGCCTCGTTTCGGAAAGCCATTATTCTATTGAAGACCGAGGTAGGGCCTCTACTTCTCTATCTACATATTCCCCAAAAGAAATCTAAAGCATCGAGTTGGGGACAGAAGTTTTGCACCAAAAACGAGAAAAGTAAAATGTTGTGGTAAACGAGTGCTTCTGACACTAAAAGCTTTCTTTGAACGTTTCCGTCAAGGTAATTCCCAGAAGCTCTTTGAAATTTTATTCCTAAGTTCAGAAACAGCAGAGGGAGGCGTTTTCCAAATTCCCCGCGTCTTATTTTCCAGGTCTTCGGTTTCTGACCATCCTGCAACATTAGCTTATAGCCAAAGATATAAGCCACTTCTTTTGAAATTAGAGAGAAGCTAAAAATTGTTTTCTTGGGAAGCAAACAACGCCAAGTGTGACAGAGCATTATCTTAAACTTCTCAATGTACTGTTACGAAGGCAACTTGCGTCTTTTGCGGATTGAAAGACTAGGGAGTTGGAATGATACATGCCATCATCGAGCAGAAGCAAGTCTGACTTCCAAAGGCACTAGATTTGAGGATATCGCAATCGTAAGTGTTCATGCAATTGACTCATCATCTTTTTCAGGTTGGAAATCCCCTAGGATGATGCTTTTCTATGTGAAACGAGAACAAAGTTGCAAAGCTCAAAAAGTGTGAATGCTTAGCACTGCCCATCCTCAAGCCTTCACTAGAGATCTTGTACACATTTTTATAAGCACACACACTTCCATATACTGTTAGGCTTATGAATCGTCTGATGGATTCAGATAGATCATTCTTTTTGAACACTCACTACTCTGATGTTATCGAGCCTCACAATCTCATTCCTTCTTTCTGCTCTTATCTCCGCTCACAATATGGCACTTACAGGAACTTTGCTTGTGTCTTATGGTGAGGGTAATGAATCAAGGAGGCCTATAGAAAAATATCTTGTGGTGGCCGAAAACCTGCACGCTAATTTTGAGTATCTGATTGGGACCTTGAAACAGCCTGAGACGGGCAATTATGTAAGTTTTAACGAGGACGGCTTGCTAGCGTTGGTTTCAAATCCACACGCGGGCTTTTTTTCTCAAAAAGGTCAGAGAAGAAAAGGGCAGAAACGAAGTATTGTACCATGGAAATGGCGTGTTTCAGTTGTGCGCAGATAAGCTGATAGGATATAAGAGCCAATGCTCCGGGGCAAAGGAGGCTTCAATTGTTTTCGAGGAGATTAAAATTTGAGAAAGTCTTTGCGGAAATCGAGGCGTGTTGATTATTTCTCTAGTATTTCAATTCCACTGATGTATATTCACCTAACGTCTAGTTGTTGGAACTGAAGTATCTCATCGGACAAAATATACAATCCTGTGAAATTTGGCTGACCATCATTGACATCATTTTGTTAATCTAATTATCATACCACTTCTGGTTTCACAAACTGAAACTCACTTCGTCTGTACTTCGCTATTCCATCCATTGGTTTTATTGAGTTGTACAAGCTTTCGAATCGTATTTAAAAAGGGAATATTCCTCGAGCGCTTTTTAAATTACTCAGACCTCTTCTCTCCAAATATATACAGAGTGAATAGATCAATTCAGATTGTGACCAGCCCTTGATCTAGAGAATAATGCTAAGTTATTTGTTACTTCTATGTGCCACAGTTAGCAGCGCCCTTGAAACGGGGACTTTAATGATCGCTGACCAGAACGGTCGTATAATAAAGGAGCCACAGCCACAAAACCATTCGGTTCTGCTTGAAAATCTAGCGTGCCCCATTTTTCGTTTTTCAAAAGGAACAGTGCAATTGGAAAGACAGCACTTATTTTTGGGTATTGACCAGCAGAATCGACTCACATTGCAAGACTACGTATATGTTGGATTTGAAGTCTCACTTACGAACATATCTGAAATTCTCACTTTAGACGGTTACAATTCATTCGAGCTCTGCGCAGATTATTCGATTGGGTTTAGAAGTAATTGTGAAGGGGCTCGCGAAGTGAGACTTCTTTGGAAGAAACAAGACCCTAGACCAATTGAAGACTTGTAAGAGAGTGATTCGAAGATTTGGGTCTTTTCAATAAATCTTTTTTTTTTTTGGTCAAAATGCTGTATGATCATTGATGGTCTCGAGTTTAATTTTGCACAAAAAGCTATTCGTGACAAGTTTAAGGATCGTTCAAAAAAACCAATCAGAAGACAATAGGTTGAGGATTTTAGACAAGGTACAAAATTGGAATCTTCCAGGAAGCCAGTCGTCATACAGCAAATTGCTGTAATGTACTTTTTATAATCATTGTGAGGAGAAAAGATCATTTATACTTTCACCTATCTTCATTAAGTTGGAAAGTCAAAGACGTAGTCATTTTCAGTTTGGGTTTCACCACTAGTAAACACTATCAAAGACAAGCTGCTGTATGAAAACACGGATGTATCCCATACTACATTATCATAATGGGATTTCTCTTTTTTTTTCATCCTCTTATATGGCTTGAAACCATTTTTTTATTATCATCACAATGTATTCTCATCTTAAGCTCATATGCCATTCACTTTGACAACCAAATTACAATTCAAGCGCCCTCACCTGGTCTCACTAACTGCTCCCATTGAGCCATTATTAAGGTGCACATTGTTAGTATTTAGGCTCGAGAGTATGAATCACGCGATCAGACCAAGGGCGCTAAGCACGGATTATAGAGTTATGTCTCGACGGTGGTGAATTTTACCGACCGCACCTGGGATAACTTTAGGATACTAACGAAAATAAAGTATTGGGACGGTTAATACGACAGGTGGACGTAAGATTTGGATTCTAGTGGGCATGGGCCATCTTTATCAATTCCATCTTATATTCGATTACGAAACGTAGTGGAGCGCACGTAGCCGCCTCTGTAAATCTACTAACAAAGAGAGGAGTCGGGCTCGTAGATTGCACGTAAAATTATTCTAGACTTGCATGAGGTTAATAATTGAGATCATGTTCCAGAGTTAAACAACGGCTCTATCGAGAATTACATCAGAAGATTCATCTTATAAAGCGATGTTCCTATAATTCCCGGACCTTTGCAGAGACCATGTGATCTTTTTCTGCTTACATCAGAGCCCCCATGCTGGAAATCAGATATCGTATCGCCAATAAAGAGAAAAGAGAAAAACCAGAGAAGTTGTGTTTGCTTTCGACGATCTTGACGTAATTTGATCCAGCTGAATACCAGTTTGCCAAGGCAACGTGAGACTTGAGTCGGGCCATTGAGCGAGTCCTGGCAGACTTCCTTCAATAATACGACTCGATCACTCTTCTCAGACTTTTACACTAGTGTCTCATCAACCTTCTTGTAAAAGCTTGCGCTATCTCTTCCACTTGAATGTTTCGGGTCCTGACATCCAAGTAGTCTAGATCAATTGTTGTTCTAAAATTCAAGACTGGCTGTGCTCAACCTGAACATCGTTTGAGAATTCAAAATCAGGAACCGTCCAATCGAAAACTCTTGATGTTTTGATGATTCTCCGACACGGTGTGACATTGCAAGTCTTGGGAAAAACTGTTATTGTTGTACCCCGGAAAGCAAATACGATCTTGAGAAAAGCAGCGGAAGATGATAAGCGCCTCTCTCCACTTGATTCTAAGATATTCAGACAGTATACCATTTTCACACGAATAAATAGAATGAGCCAGAATATCTGAAAACACCAAGTGCATTGCTCGGTTTGCAGAGTCACGCCATCTTTGGATTTGGCAATGTCTGAAAAATGTAGAGCTCTTCTGGTTGGTGCCAAATAGTAAGTGATCTGAAAAAGATCCGGCGGCATTTAGGTACCACGGCTCATTTAAACATTGACCCAAGCTGGCACGAATCAACGCCCAGTGAATCTCATAATAGAATAACTTCCCTCTTCTCCTTTCACGTCGCTGCAACAAGCGTGAGCTTGTCTCTGGTGACGCGAATCTCGGGAAACATGAGACTACCCACATTAACGCCTCCATCCGAGGCAAAAAACCACTTTACAAAGGAGGCAAGGTCTGATTGCGACTGAAAAGCAGGGTACTGGAGAGTGGAAATTTCGTGATACTCGGCATCGGTGCATCCCGCTGCCATGACGAGCAAACACTGACTAGAATCAAACGTCCGCGGTTCGGAATCAAGCACCACGGCGTACTCGCCCGTTTCTTCCAAAAAGAGAATGTCTCCTCTCGAGACCTCGACGTTTGTTCCCCTTGTTTTGTGAAACACGCTTGCCCTGACCGGGCTCGCGTCAATGAAGTCCATGGGCTCCGTTTTTCTGAGTAGCTCTGAGAGTCTTGTGTCTAGCACGGGGTGGGGAGTTTTCAATGATTGCTGGAAAATGCGCAACGCCGTCTCGTAGAAGGGAATGCGATCGAGGCTGTAGTTCGGAAATTCGTCTCTTAAGTTCAGTGGACATATTACGTACAACAGATGAAGTAGCGACGAGAGCTCACTGATTTTTTCAGAGTCGTAGCTCGCGGGAGCAGCTCTCCAGTTCCCCTCGTAAAGCTCCTGCGTCAGCAGGTCGACGCCTGTGTCATAGTTCCATAAAAGTTGTCCCTCATGCACGACGCGCTCATCATCATCAAGATCGCTCTGTTCAGAAAGGGCTGCGGTGGCTTCGGGGCGATCAAAAAAGCACGAGCACTTTTCCAAGTCAAGGCTCATGCTGATGATCTCACGGCCCTCGGAATCACAGATTCCCACGCCGTCTGTTCGCAACTCCAAGTGTAAGATGCCGCGGTTTCTGCCCGCTATTCTAAAAAAGAATTTGGTGAACACTTCCGTTTTTAGAACAGAGTCCACGATGGCCTCGTATAGAAACCGCAGCTGGCCGCCAAAACCAGCGTAGATATGAAGGATGTGTCCCGTCAACCCGGGCTGAACATTTTTCGGCTTGAGCTGGATGAGAACAATTTTCACGCACTGCTCGATGAAGTCGCAGAAATCTGAGATGCTGTCGAACAGAAACGTCTCTGTTCTGGTCCGGAGAAAGCTTCTGAGGTCTTCTTTTATGGCCGCAAGTTTTAGAGCCCGGTACTTGGCCATTTCGTGGAAATCGCCGAAAGACTGGGCCATTCTGAAAAACACCTGCTCGTGCGCTGCCAAAATTCCCTCTTCTCCTGCTCTGCTAAAAAAATACTCACACGCCAGGCGGAACGTTTGCAAGTGCAAGAGTTTTCGGAGCCAGCAGTAGCGGGATATAGGCACGGTCACGTGCGGGGTGGCCATGTTTTGAATGCTTTGCTGGAGCTCGTGCTTTGCCGCCTCGAGTTCCATAAGTAGCGGAACGATCCATGACCGCCTCTTGATGAAGTGGGAGACTACCAACTTGTTTTTAAACTCGCGGTGCTCGGAAAACACCGGATTTGTCAGTTCGGCTCGTGTGGCCGGGTAATTTGCACTCGCGATCTTCAAAAACAGTCTGAGCTGGCACAAACCCCGCCACACCAGAATCTTGGTGGGCTTCACATCGTGTTTACTTTCGTAAATTAGCGCTGACTGAGCAAGCGCATCTTTCAACACGATTTTAAAAAACTCGTCGTTGTCGAAAAGGCGGCGCATTTCCGAGCACGTTCGCGTGAGTGCGATGTAGCTGTCAAACGAGACATTTTGCATAATATTCTCGACTATATGGTCGGGAAACGTCCACCATTGCAAGACTTGGGTTTTTTTTCCTGGGTCCTCTTTTGGTTGCTCTTGGAAACCCGTTTCCAGATCTTGTGCTATATGCTGAGCTTCGGAGTGTGCCATCTTTTGTTTATGGGGCAAACCCAGAGTCTTTTCAAAAAATTATTTGGAGAAGCTTTGAGTGCTAAGGGTGTTTATGTCTAGGCCTTGCGTCGCCATGTGTTTTGGGCGAGAAACGACAGACGCGTCTTGAAAATAGAACACGCGACTCTTTTTACACCACTACTGACTAAACTCGTGTGAATCGCGAAAAATGAAGGCACCATTTGTCGCAGACAATCATTAATATTTGATTCGTTATGTTTCTTTTCTTGATACTCTGACGTTGGTGGTGTGAAAACATTTTACGTTTAGCCATTGAGAATCTTGGATTTTAGATTCTCAACGATTTTGTGAGACGATTATGCACATGCCGCATGCGCGTGGGATTGAGGCGAGTATAGCTGAGCTCAGTAAACTGGTTTATACGCCAAGCCACTTCGTTGTTTACTGACTGGAAGTCTTCTGCACTGAACGGAAGTCTTGCGCGCTGAACAAGCTCATTATATACTTTGTCTCTATCTGATGGGAAGGAGATATGAAATTGAGATGAAAAGGTAGGACTCCTCAAACTCTTTTCATTTTACTCACAATTTCTTCTCCATACATCTCTAGAGTGCTCAGTACTCTAACCGATTTTCAGCAACTCAAAAATGTTCAGCCTTGAATTATTATAATAATGCAACGATTCTTACTTCTATGTGTAAACGAGCAGCGCTCTAATAAGCGGGAGTCCAAAGTTTGCTGACAGAAGGGTCTGACGTACATCAAGCTACATTTGAAGTCAGGAACTTATTATAGGCTATGACCAGTTTTGCTCTTTCCACAAAACCGCATATGTGCTAAGCTTGAGTTCTCCCTTATCTCAGCGCAACTAAAGTTTCGGATTCAGACGGTCTCAGTTTATTTGAGCATTGTGAAATCAGCTTGATCTCTTCGAAAGGGATGAGACTCTACACTATGAACAAAGATGAGGACAATGATGAAAATGTTCGAGAGAGCGCTGGAAAGATGCCCTCCTTGATCACGAAATTATATGACGTTTTCGAGTCTCACATTATTGGAAGAGCTTTGTGAGTATGCACCCGTGTAATTTTCAGGATTCACCAAAATTTTTAAAAGAAGAATGGCTAAAGAGTACTTAAAGCATGAAATCATAATAATCATTGAATCCGAACTTTTTGTCCATATACCAATATTGAGGCCATCAAGAGACGAGCGCTGAAGCGAACTACTGAGGCGCCCTTTAAGCAGGGAGTACTTTTAGACCAATTTCCTTCCTTTTGAAATATTAGTTGAACCAAGGATTTTCTCAGGGTCATTGAGTCTATTTTTTGTTGGCATCCAAAAGCTCACCCCAAATAATTTTGAGCTTTACTGAGAGCAGATGGCGAAAGCTTACACAGAGAAGCAGTCTAATGACACCGCAAACTTCTCCCTTGATTTTTTGGGAAGCGAATGAATATTGATCAATTCTCTGGCTCTCTTTCAAACTCGGCTGAAATAATTTCTTCATTTTGTTTCTTTCATTATCACCCATCTTACGATCATATACCACTCACATTGGCAACCGAGCCATCTATCAAGCGCACCCGTCTATTCTCATTTGCACCCAATTAAACATTACTAAGGCACACCTATTCACCCGCCACATCACTTCCTTCTCAAAAAATGAGAGAAACAAAAGGTTCACAAACACCAAAAAACCCAATAAAAACAACAAAAACCGAAATGACGGCTCTCCTTCCCAGCACTTCAGCAGCCACCCCAAACACCCGTGCCTCCGGCGCTCGCACGACGCTACGACCTTCGCGTCTTTCGAGTTTCAACTACAACCTGGCGTCTATTATCACCACTTCACATTGTTTCTGTGCCCATCACCCGCCAGGCCAGCACTTCCCACGCCCGCCAAAACAGGCCGTCATTAAAAAGCCCGCCTTTCTCTACCAATCTAGCCCCTCAAAAATCCTCTCCCGCCCCGCCATGATGTCGGTAGGCCAGCAACCACAGCCGCCCAGTCGTGCGCTTGCCGATAAACAAATATACCAATGGCTTTCAGAACTCGTGACCGGAAATAACCGCGAGCGGGCGTTGCTCGAACTCGGCAAGAAGCGCGAGCAGTACGACGACTTGGCGTTGGTGCTCTGGAACTCGTTTGGCGTGATGAGCGTGCTTCTTGAGGAGATCATAGCGGTGTATCCGTTTTTGAACCCGCCCGTGTTGACGGCGTCGGTGTCGAACCGCGTGTGCAACGCGCTCGCGTTGCTCCAGTGCGTGGCGTCGAACAAGCAGACGCGCGGGCTTTTTTTGAGCGCCAACTTGCCGCTTTATTTATACCCGTTTTTGCTGACGAACGCCCGCCAGCGCTCGTTCGAGTACTTGCGGCTCACGAGCTTGGGCGTGGTGGGCGCGCTCGTGAAAAACGACACCCCGGAGGTCATCAACTTCCTCTTGACCACCGAGATCGTGCCCTTGTGCTTGAACATCATGGAGATCTCGCTGGAGCTCTCCAAAACAGTGGCGATCTTCATCTTGCAGAAGATCTTGTTGGACGACCTGGGCTTGCTGTACATCTGCACCACGTACGAGCGGTTCCACACGGTGGCCTCGGTGCTCCTGAAGATGATCGAGCAGCTAAGCATTGCGGCCAAGAACCCGCAGGCTCAGAACCCAGAGCTGCAAAACGGCCAGGGGAGCCAGTCCCAGCTGGCGCCGTCCAGCAGCTCGGGCCGGCTCTTGAAGCACGTGGTGCGCTGCTATATGCGTCTCTCGGACAACTTGGAGGCCCGCAAGGCGTTGGCAACCAACTTGCCCGAGCTGTTGCGTGACGGCACGTTTGCCAAGATCTTGCAGGACGACGCGGCCACCAAGCGCTGCTTGGCGCAACTCTTGCTGAACATCAGCGAGCAGTAGACATTTTTGTGGGTCTTTTTGGACTGGAAAGAACATCGGTCGATGCTAGTACAGGGTTGTATTTACAGGAGCACTTTCTCGAGACGACGACATAATTTGTCCTTTTAGCATGCTCAGGTGCTTTGGTCAGAAGGAATGTAAGATTTGTGTGCCGTGTCGTCTGCTTCACGTCACAGGATACTCATAATGTTCTCGGACTTCAAAATGGGGAGATAACAAAGCGAGACCGAAGAGATGCCTTTCTGAAAATGGCTTTTACTCTAAAGGCGTTTCAGAGTGCTTTAAGAGACTAGTTCTTTCATGCTGGCTCTCCCTGAGTCAGCTCTCACCTCTGCTTTTACGTGACTGTGAAAACAGGCCTGCGTTTGTCAGATGCCGTCCTATGGAACTGTACAAGCGTCGCGAGAAGTTGTGACCTGGTTTCGGGCTCGTGCATTTGCGTTAGAAAGCACTACAGATCTAGGAGATGATGAAGAGGACATTTACATTTTCATCTTCGCGGGTGAGATTCCACGCGTTCCGGAGCTGGCAAGTTACGATTTTCTCGTCATTTTTGGGGCTGAGGATTGTGCATTTATCAGCAACTTGCTAATGAACGTTGCCCAGCTCCCTATGGAGCGTGGATAGTCGATAAGCGAAACGGCTCGCTTGGGTTGCATACTGATGAATTGGCGGGAATCAAAATATTCGTCCAAATCCAACGACATGATAGAAATGAGTTTATAAAGTTTGATGAATATGTAGCATTAGTGTGCAGACTAGGTGGCATGTCCGAATACCTAGAGCCACGCAATAAGAACAGCGAATCACGACTGTGAGTTCGAAAAAAGTCATCTTGTGAGAAAAATCATGATTTGCCGAAGCGATCACAAGGCATGCGGTTTGCTTCGATTAGTCTTATCGAAATAATCCTTCATCATGGGTGACTCAGATATCGCGTGCACCTGCCGTATTGAGACAACATGAGAGTCAATGCAGCCAAACGATGGGATTGAAAACGCCTCAAAGTTTCAATATCAATAATTTCATTGCCCCCGTTAGATTGCCAACGTAGTTCTCGGGTTGCCGAAAGTAGTAAAGAGATTACAAAAAAACTGTGGAGAGTATAAATCCACCCTTCTCACGTGACAATATCAAATCTCGCGGGATACAGAGTCTTCTCAGATTGCATCCGACTGGACGACATCGTATCTTCCTTCAGACAAGCGAGGCATATAGAGCAAGACTTAAACTTTTACGGCAAAAGGGCCGTCAAAAACCGAAAACTTACCTCAATTCAAAAATCCCGATCGAAACTAACAAAACACCCCGCTTCTCATCAACTATTTGCTCCATACAAAAGCCACCTAATACGAGCGCGTCGCCAGTGAGATCCTGGCCCAAAACAGTGTGCCGGGCCGCGTCCGAAGAGATGGTCTGCATGGCGGCGGCTTCTTTCCTGCACACAGCGCCGCGGTGCCTTTATCGGGCACGATGGGACTTCCGCAAACTGGCTCAGTTATTTTCACGCCGACTTCACTTCTTTTCCCCGTTGCCGCCCCCGTTTTCCTTTTCTTTTCTAATTTACAAAGCAGAGATAGCGATTCAACACGCGGGCGAGACTTCTTAAGTGCAGAAAAAAATACCTTTCCCATGTCGTTGCCCGATTCCAGGAGCCATCAGTTCACGCACCTGAACGCCCAGCGAAGGGCTTCTGTGGTCTATGGATCTGTGGGAAAACAAGGCCTTTTCCTCCCGAGCGACTTTCTTTCAAAGGGCAGGGGTTCCGCGGACCTCGAGCAGCGCGACCCGCTGCTTTTCCCCGACGAAAACAGCCTGTTGGTCGCCCCTGAAGAGTCGGCGTTTAACCGCCGAAAGCTGGCGGTTCTGGCCGAACTAATCCAGCAGGAACGCGAGCTTTTGCGCGTGAACGACATCGACGCCGGCGCCGACGACGACACGGTTGCCGCCACGTTCGAAAGCGCCGTCGCCGCACACAAAATCGGCCATACGACGGTCTATTTAGAGATGGTGCTGCTCGTGCGGCTGTCGATCCCTTTAATTGTGACGTTTCTCCTCCAAAACTCGCTTTCGACGGTCTCTGTGCTCAGTGTGGGCCACCTCGGTGCTGTAGAACTAGCCGCGGTGCTGATGGGCTCGATGACGGCCAATATAACCGGGTACGCGACGATCCAAGGCATTGCTACCGCTTTAGACACGCTTTGTCCACAAGCCTTTGGCGCGCAGAAATACCACATGGTGGGCGACTACATGCAGCGGTGCATTGCGTTGATTTTTGTGGTGATGGTGCCCGTGCTCTTTGCATGGACATTCTTTGGGTACGAGTTGATTGTGCTTTTGCTTCTCGATAAGAAAACCGCGCGGTACGCCGCCAACTACTTGTTCTACATCGGGCCGGGGATCCCCGCGTACGTGATGTTCGAGTGCGGCAAGCGGTTCTTGCAGGCACAGGGCGTGTATCACGTGTCCACGTACGTGTTGATGTTTGCTGCGCCCACCAATGTTTTGATGAACTTCGTGTTTGTCAAGCGGTTCGGCTACCTCGGCGCGCCCATTGCCGTGGCAATCAACTACTGGCTCATGTTCGCCGGGTTGCTTGTGCTGACGGTGTACTTTGTGCAGGCCAAAGACACCCCCCAGAACATCCACCCTTTGAGGTGCTGGAACGGGTTCAGCTGGCGCAAGCTGTTTCTGGGCTGGCAGAAGCTCGTGTACTTGGCGGTGCCGGGGTGGATCATGCTCGAGGCCGAGTTCTTGGCGTTTGAGATCTTGACCTTGATGGCGCTGTATGTAGGAACGTTGGAGTTGGCTGCTCAGGCGGTGGGCTCCACTATGGCGTCTTTGACGTACCAGGTCCCGTTTGCCATCGGCATCGCGTCGTCCACGCGGATCGCCAACTACTTGGGCGCGGGGCTCGGCAGTTCTGCCAAAACGACCACCATCGTGGCGTTATCCTTCGGTCTCTTTGTGTCGGCACTCAACTTCCTTGCGCTCTTCATTTTCCAGACACCCATCGCCGCGTTGTTCACCAACGACGAGCGCGTCCTCCGCATCATCCACCAGATCATGTGGCTCGTGGCGCTCATGCAGATTTCCGACGCAATGAACGCCAATTCTGCCGGCTGTTTGCGCGGCCAGGGCCAGACCAAGATCGGCGGCATCGTCAACTTGGTCTCGTACTACTTGATTGGCATTCCCTTGTCGGTCTTCTTGACGTTCTACTCGCCCTGGAAGGGGCTGCTCCATGGATTGTGGATTGGCACCACGGTGGCGTTGACGATTATTGGCTGCGTGCAGAGCTACTACGCGTTGTTTGCCGATTTCGACCAGTTGTGTGAAGACGCCCGCACCCGCACAATGGACATCGGGCACCACTAGGTAGAAGTGAGGTAGGCTTGCTGTTTCTGCATTATAATACACATCTTTGGTCATGAGACTCTGTAGATCTGGACTCTGTATGTATGGACTCTGTAGGTCTGGACTCTGTAAGTATGGTGTCTTGTAATTTAGGGGAAAACTATCTTACTAATCACATTATTGAGCCAATTGACCCGTTGATGATAATGCTCCAACTAATATCATTAAGCACAACTGCTATAGAAGCACTTCCTTAATAATATTACTGATAATATTGATGAAATGTTTTCCAATGTGTGAGAAGATCTTGTGTATATAAATACACCACTTACCTTTGTAGCGGCTTGTGATAAAAAAAATAAGTGGCAGTCACTTGGTATCATTTGGCGTTCATCTAAGTTTGTTTTCTTTTAGCATTAGTCAACCTACCTATTCCTAGTGACCTGTTGGGTAGCGAGAGTCTACCGCATTTTTTAAAGGCAAGCCACTCGTGAAACAGACATGACTCATATCAGAACGACGCCACACTAACTCTGGGCCACGGTCAAAAAACGGTCTTTTGCAAAGTCCCACTCCTTCGATGATAACCCCGGTTATTCGGTGCGATGCAGTGGAACCCCGCAAAGGACCCGCGGTAAGCCGGACCCCCGTCACATACCATATATACAGGCAACCACTCTCATTTCTTACTTTTGCTTGTTTATGTATGAAGCCGCACCCCGGCGAGAGCCGTTCCCACACACCCCGCAGGTGAACACGATATACCCACTTGTTTACTCGGGCATTACAATAAATGAAAGAAGAATGTTAAACCTAAAAGTATTAAGATATTATCAATTGATGTAAATGCAGATGGAGAAGAAGTTTATCATGAGGGGCTAAGCTCCTCCTACTTTTATACTCGGAGCTCTGACTTGCCAACATTTCGATGTTGAGAGATCTACTTACGAAAGTCTAAGATTTAGAAGATACTAGAGCGTATTAGGCCTTTTGGTACATATAAGGGTTAAATATTCAAATTGGAGTATTTATTTCGCCCCTCAAAAGCAGCATTGAGTGATCTTGAGGTTTTGAGGTTTCTTTGCAGCCGCGAGGTGCGCTCTCGTGAGAACTACTTCATGAATTATAAAAAGGTTAGTGATTGAATTAGAGCCATTTTACACATAGGACTTGCAAAAAGTGAAGAGCCCAAAAGCCTTAAATAGCAGATTTTAATGCAGAGAAGTCATGTGTGAAAGCATAGGAGGCTTTTAACTTAAGCTTTGATTCTGTCCTTCGGAATAGCAGGAAAATATACGCAAAGCTCACTAGTCTTGAATCGAGCCAGAACACACCTCACGTATGCTCCAATCCACATTGTATTCCTGTCAATGCTCCCTCCTTATCCCCAACTGGAACATCTAAATTGCATGAAAAGATACCCGTTGAGTCAACGACCCGACGGAAGGGCAAACGGCCATTGTATGTATCCGAATAAGCGGGGTTTCACTGTCCAACACGCATCCAGCACTTCCCCCATTAAATCCTCAGAACGCCTCCTCCATGATCGCCTCCTTCACAGGGGCGTCCAATCTAGCAACGCCCAGGAGAAGCTCGCGGCGGATCTCGGGCCCGATCGCATGGTGGAATCTCTGCCTGACGGTCTCCATCAAAAAGTCCCGCTGGTCGTCGGTGATGTCGTTTTTGTACCGCTGGGCAAACGCCAAGAACGCCTTGTGCCACACCACGGGCAACTCGGCCAAATGGGCCTCGGCCATATCGCTCTGGGCCGCGTTTCGGAACCGCATGAAGTAGAACACTAGCTCGTCCAACGTCTGGTACGGCAACGCGTACTTTTTCTCGATCAACACGCGAATAAACACCGTGGACGCCGGGCGGAACTCCCGCTGCACCAAGTGTGCGAGAGCCACCGAGGAATGCAATACGGGCACCGAGACTTTCGCCAATACAGACGCCACGATCGTCGCCTCTCGCACGGTACAATGGCCGTCGACCAACGGAAGCAAAAAACCCTTGAAGAACGCGCCCGGCTTGTACAACGACTTCTTGATCGCGCGGTAGAGATGGTAGTCGAGGCTGTGTGTCTCGCTGTCTTCGATCGAGGCCCTAAACTTTTCCAACAACACGTGCTCGATGAACTTCTGCGCCTGGTTGGCCTGCAAGTTCGACACAAAGAGCTTGGTGGCCTCGTACGTGGCGTGTGGGCTCCATGACTGGGGGTTGGTCACGTACAACACGTCCTCCCAGTTTTTGAGCGTGGGCAAAACCTTGAACAACTTGGGGAGCTTGCCGTGCTTGTAGGTGGCCAAAACCGACCCGATTTTCTCGTACGCGGCAATGACCTTGGGCGGCAACATGACCGCATCAGGATTAGGCTCGCCGGTGCCGTTTTGCGCCGCTTTGCGCAACTCTTTTTCCTGGATTTTCGCAAGAATCTTGTCGGCCAAGTTGATCGAGGGCCCGCCGCCGCCGAGGTACTTGTCAAAGAGCGCCTGGTCGTTTGCGTCGACCTCGATATCTTCTTCTTCGTAAGCCTCTTCGAAATCAGAGTACTCCTCGCTATCGGAGTCGCTTTCAGCGTCGGAATTGCGGGATTTCGCCAATGCCGCCGCGGGGCTTTTCTCTAGAGCCGCCGGGCGGTTTTCCTCCAGGTCGATTTCTTCCTGCTGCTCTTTGGCAAGCTGCAAAATCTTGCGGGAAGTGGCTGCATCAAGATACCCTTCGTCCTCTTTATCGCTGGGGGTGTTTTTCGCGGCCCCACGGGGCTGCTCCCTTAGTTTTCCGCCTGCAGTGGTGATATCTCTGTGCAAGGGGTTGTGGCGGACTTTGTCCTTAGAGCCCGAGGCGATTTTTCCCATTTTGGCGGTGTGTTTTAGGGTCAGATATTGATCTGAGCATGCTCATCGCTCGGATTAATTTGTCGCGGCTTGAAATTTGTCGCGATGCGCCTGCACAGGAGCGGCGGACGGTCACGTGAGGAAGGCAAGGCGGTCACGTGAGACGGGCGAGGCGGTCACGTGAGGCGCAGCGGCCCTCTCATTTTCAGCCTCCCACTCACCAGTACGGAAGCCCCGGTTTTACCAATACAGAAGCCGTTTACCAATACAGTATCCGCACAAACAATGACGAGTACACCAACGACTCGCCACACAAATCCTTTAACGCAAGGTGTCTGTAGCCCTGCCTCATGTCGAAAAGATTGGCCACCAGCAACCCGATTTCTTTCGGGCTGTCGACGGCGGTTTTCGCCGCTGACGTGAGTACCGTAAGCCGCACAAACACTAGCTCTGTATCTGCGTAGAATAGGCCGTGAAACACCAGGTTCCACATGGGATTGAACCCGTTTTCGGCCACTACGGCCGTGGCGCCCGTCTGCAGGTCGTGGGCCCATTCGATTCCCCTGGTTCCCACGAGTTCCACGGTAACAAACGGGTTGATGTATTCTGAGCCGGGTGGTTTCGGAAGCTGCTGTGCGCTGATGATCTCGATCCGGAAATGCGTAGGTTTTGAGCGGGCGGATGGGGATAACAGAGCTGGCGGAATTGGGGTTTTGGGAGGGGTTGTTTTTTTGGAGATTGGCGTGGTTGCGTGGTCACTAGAGGCCTCTTCGTAGTCAGTGGAGTGTGTGTGACTCGACGCTTCTTCTGAATAGTTTTCCGATTCTTTTTGGGGAATATCTCTTGGGTCCGCCGAAAAGTCTTCTTTCGCTATTCCATCACGTATAAGAACACCTTCTGCCTCTTCTTCCACCTCTCTCCCCAATATCTGCTCTGTTCTCAATCCACCAACTTTCTGTAAACTTTTCACAATCGGCTGGCGGAGCGCCGCCGGTTTCAACACGTATCCGCGGCCCTGGGCCGTGTCAAAATACGCCTCGTTTAGTTGCTGGCCCAAGTCGTACGTCTGCCAGTTAGTTGCCACCATTTGCACCCCGTGCTCCCAATACACTAGCGGGACAAAGTTCGACGACATGAGCCGGATCTTCGACGGGTACACGCGCATGAAAAAACGCCGGTTGTGCTTATCGAGCGCGGCGGCCTTTTCTGCGTCTCGAAGCATCGCGTTGACCGATTTTTCGCTTAAGGAGAAACAGTGGTTGTATGTTTTCAGCTCCGGGAGCGAGAAGTTCCGGAATTTCACGCCCTGGCAGTAGACGCCCAACGCGCTGAGCCCCTCGCTGACTTTGCTGGAGGGCCGGCGGCGGATCTTGAATCGCGGGCTGGACCCGGACTCGGTGCTTTCACTAAACGAGGTTTGGGTGGTGGAAGACGTGAGGATCCGCGGGCTTTCTTCGGAAATACCAGCAAAGTCGCTGGTTTTCTTCACCTTAATAAGCACGCGGTCCTTGAGTTCCGCGGGGCTCGGGAGAACCGCCCGGGTTGCAAGCGGACACTCCAAAAGCGCACTGCCAAACACGTCCTTCAAAATTTTCACCATGAGCGCCTGGCCCCGTGCGGAACAGTGCACTTCTAGACTCAAAATTAGGGGAAACCTCGTTGTATGGAACGCAAACTTCTTGATAGTGGCAAGCACGTTGCGAAGCAGAATTCCACTGGTGAAAGTGCGCCCGTGGTTTACGATTGGCTCCGTTCCGGAATCGCCCGGGCTGTTCCAAACGTCGATTTCAAGACACCGGCACCCTCTTTGGAGCGCCTTCACATACCCCTCCACAGAAGAGTCGCCTCCCACTTGTCGCCCGGTGAGATACGTGTTGTGGGAGGAAAGAATGAAGTACTCGTTGAGCGGATGCGAATAGTAGCCCTCTTGTAGAAACTGTTCTTTGGAGACGCCGCAGAACTTCAGCTTGAGATACAGCGCAAACTGGTCTTCCGAGATGGCGATGTTTTCGGTGCCTGGTTCCAGACCGGCTCCCACCGCGTACTTTTTGTATATCCTCCAGAGCGTGTCTCTGTCGGAGCTTTCCTGCTGGGTTTCCACCATAAACGTTTCAAATGTCGCAAAATTCATCTTTTCCTTGCCGCCCGTGATCTCAGAAAACAACGCCGCGATATCGTCGCGTCTTGTAAGAAGCACCACGAACCGCTTGAAGTCTGCAAACCCAATTTCGTCTTTGCTCGATTGCGTCACAGACACAAAGAGCTCGCGGAGCCGCGCCTGGTTCACGTTTATACCTAGCCGCTTGCAATATTTGAGCACGTCCGCAAACGTAAGCACCTGTTTGGTGCTCTTATCTGCGGCCTCTGCCTTCCCACTGAGAATGCTGCGTTTGACCTCGTCCAAGTCCTTGAGATTCACAAGAAAGTCCGTGGCGATCTTGTCCTTGATGTTTTTGAACTTGCCCACCGTATACAAAAGCCGCTTGGCGTCGTGGGAGGTGTCTGCTATAAGGTGCAAAAGCTTGGTTTTGTTCTTGCGGTGGTCGAAGAACCCGATGGAGATCCACCGCCGCTCCACTTCCTTCAGAATGCCGAGCTCCTCTCTATAATGGCTCGCTAGCTCCCTTGGCGTGATGCTCCGAATATCGTCTACGTAGAAACTGTGGCTCGAGCTCTTGGACACCTGTTTATAAACGAACCGGAAATTGGCCGCGTCCACCCACAACCGGACTTTTTTCTTCAGTTTGTGCGATACTTTGAGTAGGAGAAGCCCCTGGTTCACGAGCACCGACGGCACTTCAAACAGCTCCATGTGTTCGAGGGTATCTGTAAGATCGCCCTGGTCCTGGCACATATCCATGCGTAAGTCCGCCAATTCGCGGCCGATCTCGTCGATACTAGTATCGGTGTGCTCGGCGGGGTCTGCGGAATACAGAGGTGCAAATTTTTCTTGGATCGGCGCAGAAATTGTGGCGTGGCATTGCCCTTCATTTTCGTCAGATGCCTCTATCTGAAGGTCCATCAGTGCGTGCGGAGGGCGAGCTAGACTAAATTTCGCTTCGTGATTTCGGCCACAAACCAGATCCGGGCCAGCGGTTTGGGCCCCGTCTGGATATTCAGCGGCATCTTTTTGCCACCTGTTTTGAAAGCCCATGAATTTTTGGCAATAAAAGCTAGAGATTCCATCGGTTAATTATAACTTACAGTGCCACGGCAAATCCTGCAAATAGGCTTTGGGTATGAGCCTTCGGCGATTCGAATAAAAAGGGCCAGAAAAAAAAGAATTTAGTCGAGATGATGGATAACGGAGTGGACTGGGGAAGTTTGGTGCAAACTGAAATCCAGCAGATCTTTTTGAAGTTATGGGATCCGAAGACTTTCAGGGTAATCATGGAGGCAGTTCTGACTAGTAGAGTCTATTGAAGCAAATGAGGGTGACGGGAAAGATTCCCTATAATTATTAACATCTATTTTTTGTAATCAAAAATAAAGGAAGGGCGAATTTCGTAGCTTTCTTTCCTGATCTTGAAAAACAATACTACCGGAATTTAAGAGAAACGTTTGCCTTAGAGAATTTTATTAGTGTTATGATATTACAATTAGGAAAAATTGGCGAACGATTTTTTGCTAAAAATGAGAATTATTAAATATTGCGAAACATGATCAAACTTTTTTTTTTCTTTTGGAAATCACCAAGTACGGGGAGAGCTGCCCTCTGAATGAGAAACCAGCATATATTTGATCACCTTGGCATGGACGACTCATCAATTTCTATTTTTTGATCAATTTAAGCACGTATAAATCTACAAGGTTTTCTGACGGCAGACGAGTCACATGATTTGCATTCTACACAGTTCTCGGCGAGCCTGAGAGCCATCTTTTTCAAGAGATATCATATTATAGGACTTCACTGGAAGGCTACCAGACTCCTCCAGTAGGTAAAAGCTATCAACAAAAACCTTTCGTAGATCGCAATGGCAATTCTGGGACAAGCTCCTACTCCCGAAACTCACAAAAAGACGTGAATCCTGCCGAGATGAGCTCTGTCCATAACTGACATCAGCAACTCGAATACATAAAACTTATGTCATCTCCCCACAAAATATGTTTTCCTGAGGGTCTGAGCTCATAGCTCTTCTGATGTCACAAAAAGCTCGCGATCTCATACGCATTGTAGATCTGAATTAGCGATCGATCTGCGCCAGAGAATACATTTCCAGCTTTAGTCTTTTCGCTCGTCTGAAATCTTATCGACTGAATAGCGTCACAGTGAAAATTGAAGTTTGAAGAAACCTTGAAATGTTTGAAAAGAAAAGAGATTTACCTACTCACGCACTCGCTCATCCTTGCTTAATGACTTCGCAGCCATTCATTATTCTTTCATGGCTCCTATGTTCCATTTGATGATGATGGATCTGGAGAAGAGGCTCGAATGCAGGCTGTGTTTGAAAAGCACGCCAACTCGTTTGAATAGAAACACATCGTATTACAGGAAAAACCATACGTAGCCATAAAAAACCTGCAACACATGTAAATCAATCAACAAGAGGCGAGACCCACCCTGTCTCAATTGGCTGAGAGGTTGGACAGTCCCTCACCTACATAGTTGCCAGGCGGGTTGTATGAGCAAATCACATACAAACCTCCGCTACCTCCGCTGCAATCTTTGTAGGCGCAACCCAATTCGGTGGTACCTTTCCAAATGGTTTGAGTGAAGTGATCAAACAGAGTTGCGGACGCGTAGTCATAGTTCTCTCCCTCAGCATACCAGGCGTCGAAAGCCTCCACACCGCTGGGATACCCAAAGGCAAGATTCTCACCATATTCGCCGCCGCTATGAACCAAATTTGCGTCACAACCATAAGAGTCAGCGTAGTCTTGAGCGTAGTCTTCTAAAGTGGATGACCAGGACAACTCCGGAGCTGAGTGCTCCTTCCGCTTCTCGTTATGTGCATCAAGAATCTCCTTAGCAAATTCTCCATCTGCACCCGAAGAAGATGCTACTTCTGCACCCAAAGAAGACGCTCCATTTGCACCCAAAGAAGATGCTCCATTTGCACTCAAAGAAGATGCTCCTTTCGCACCCGAATAAGATGCTCCTTTTGCACCCGAATAAGATGCTCCTTTTGCACCCGAATAAGATGCTTCTCTCGCACCCGAGTAAAACGCTTCAATGCCAGCACCTGAAAAAGATGCTCCATTGTCAGCACCTGAATTGATGCTATTCGAAGAACGCTGCGAGGCGACCTGGAGTTTTGAAATTGGCCACCTGGGCGCTTTAGCCAAGACGATTGTCAAGCAAGCCAATTTGCTCACAATCGGAATAAGCCTCATGGTTGTAGATACTGGTAAAAAAGCTGCTTGATGGACATTTTACTCTAGATATATATACTCGAGAAAGTCACCGTGAAGCGTGCTTGATATGCTATATAAAGGTTGCTTCAGACTGCAATGTAGAAACCTTTTTCTCATGTTTCAGTAACACGTCTGGCGTTGCGAGCAATGTCGAGCCAGACGAGGCTTTGTATTGATGAATAATGTGAGTGCCGCTTCTCACCATGCGCCAGACCATCAGCATTAAGGTCTTTTCTATTTTATTTATTCGACCGAGACTCTGAAAAAGAATCACGGTCATTCGAGGTCACAGACGTAGCTTTACCGAGAGATCTGGTGGGTTCATCGTCTTCGTGAAGCCAATTACATCATGATCGTCGTTGTCAAGAAAGACGCCGTGAAATATATTGTATGCATCCTTCTAAGCGAGACGCGGGCGACGCGTT
>JAKUBE010000148.1:0-25053 GCA_030674755.1 Metschnikowia henanensis | reverse complement strand
TTCAGATAGACAGTTGAAAAGAGCGTTGGCGCGAAGTAAGGCGGTTTGTAGTTAATGGTGTGAATCTCTTAAAAAAATGACAGCTTCAAGACGCTGACGAGGATGCGTATGCAAGATCCAAGTGGGAAACCGGAAACAGCTAAACAATTGCCGGTCGTGATTTTGAATACAGATGACCAGAAGTTGTTCAAACGCCTCGTTTCGCGAGATTTGAAGCGGCTGTTGGCGAGACGCACCAGAGGGTCGATGACAAATTTTCTACGTTTTTAGCAAGGGCGTGTAAAGAGGGATTGCTGTTGCCTAGATCACGGCGCGAAGTGACCCGAGTTCAAGACTAGGTACGTTTTCTGGGAGCCGATAAGAGGTTTTTGAATAATTATTCGATGGTTTGTAAGTCCTTCAACCAGATAAATCAGACAATAAAAGGTACATTGCCAAGTGAGCAAGACTCTGTGATGAAGGCACTTGATGAAAGCTTTGCTGAGCGTAATCATCCCCAAACTTTCGAGCTCATGTGTTGCAAAACTATAAAGCATTTTCTATCCTGGTACCGCCTTAGGAAATGAGCCGGAATTTTATACGCATGGCAAGTGTGATTAAATTAAATTTTTTTACAACGATTGTGCCACTTTCGTTGGGAACGGCGAGGGGCCATTCGTGAAAATCCTTAACTTCTCGGCTCATATTGTCATAGTGATAATGTTCGTATTCACAACCCTCCCCGGGAGACTAGCAATTTGAAATTGGAGTTCTAAGTCATGTGATCGTGACGCAAACAAAAGAAAGCCAATGCGTCCAAAAACACTCTTCTCGTCGCCACTCAAATTTGTTATTGGAAGTGACTTCTTTAGAACGGTCAATGAGAAAATACGAGTAAACGCAAACCTTACAAAGCGGGACCATTTTTGCCTTTATCAGGTAAATCCCCAGGAAGAGCGTTGTTTTAAAAAAATCCAAGGCTCAGACCTTTTCATTCTCCCCAAAGTTTTCATTAGCGACGTCTGTCTCAGGGATCAATTTGCTGCCACTTTAAGTACTGTCAAGAAATCCTAGATATTTCTGAAAGCAGTACAATAATAAATGTTGTTCCCGATTTCTTTTCTTTTGGTTAAATATCTCATAAGCGCACAGAAGCGTAGTTCGGAATATTGCTCTAAAAACACCAATACTTTGCAGTTAAGAATTAGTTGTTCAAAACTAATGCGTCTGACTGGAAAATCTTTCTCATAATATTCTTGGGGAATTTCTCACATAGTTGACTATGGTGGAAGAGGTGATCCTCGAATCCACGAAATGTTTTAAAGCCTAGGCTGGCCTTCCCCGCTAATTAAGGCAGGCATTAGAAAATTTGACAAAGAGATATATGATGTCACGAAATGCTTTATCAGACACTGCATAAAAAGAATCGTCATATGATTGTTTCCCATTGTATCATTCAAAGGGGAAGTCTTGTGTAGTCAGGACTAGCTATGACAGAATGGTATCGAGGTGAAATAGTAGGGAGAATCTGGAACTAGCTTTGATGCGTTATCAATTTGATTTATCGAGATATGATGCCTACAGTGTTTCTGAAAAAGATGATTAGTTCATACCACAAGAAAACACTCTGAGATTCTTTCCTTGTGGAACGCGCCAGGGCTCAAAGTCATGGCTATTCTGAAAATAGAGTATTATGTGACGGCGCGGTATTTCCGCCACGAAAGGAATTAAAGCAATTCACAGACGAGAAGACTTATTTCAGCTGAATAGACTTGGTATCTGGGTCAAGCGATTCTTTCTGTATTCAGTGGAACGAATTTACGTAAAAATTTGTGCATGATGGCCGAAGACAGACCAAATCTTGCTGTGATACTCTCATGTTTGTCGTTCCACAAATCTATGTACAAGAGCTGCAGAGCATATTTCACGTATCTCATTACCGCATCAAGGAAAAAAAGGTTCTGGGCGTTATTTAGCCGTCGCGCAAGAGCACAAGAGTAAGTAATCAAAAAAGTCGCGTGTGGCTCTCCTAGTTTGCCTATTTCTGCCCAAAACTATCTTTTCAAATTCTCAGTTTTAAGATAGTCTTTCAATTTCACTGCCTCTCCATAAACTCAACTGTCAACATGAAGCGCTCAGTAACGGCCATTCGTTCGGAATTGGCATTGATCTAGCCGGACTCAAATCAAGGAAATGAATACAAAACCGGCCAACGACTCGCGCAAGATTCCAGGGCCAGTGAAATCGGAAAAGATCAGCCACAGTGTCACACGAAAGATCTAGACCAGATTTTCGATCGAGCACAGGGCAAGAAAGAACAAGCGGGGTAAAACGGCATATTTTTATTGATATGTTCCCTTCTATCCAGGAACGAACGTATCAATGGGGAACATGAAATTAATCGATGTACAAAGAGCAAGCCATTTCTAGACCCCACAAAAAAACCTGATGTAGTTAAAAGAAATATACTCGGAGTGTTCCGAGAATGTGCGAAGAACTGGGAGTTATTTTCTTATCTGATTGGGGTTAAATTTATAGGCACGCACGAGCCGCTTGATTTGTAATGTGACGATCTGGAAAGACGAGGGAGAGAGTATTGCCACATTATACAAGTGCGCCAATTTGAGTTTATTTAGTTTACCTTCAACGGGCATATTGGGTAGATCTTGAAAAACCCAAACAAGCTTTACGTCTCTCCATTGCAGACAAATTAGAGACGTAAAGAGAGAGCCTGAAACAAAGGCGCATGTTGTCAAGGATGGAGTCAGCCTATTAGGGGTGATTTTTTCAGTGGTCCCCTATCACGCCAAGAGTACGCCTGCATAAGGTCTGTTATATCCACGCCGCCTCCTTCCGCGTCGGGTATTACTTCGGAAGGATATAAAAAAGTTGGCCATCGACCCGGTGCCCAGGCAAAATAAAAACTATATTTAGAAAGTGGAGCGTTGGTGAAAAATAAGCCAAGTCTGAAGATTGCAATCGCTTGAAACTGCCCCACATTTTTGAAAGATTAAAAGTCATTCTTGAAGGATTTAGAGTTGCAAACCCTATTGTTGGCCACACGGGAAACACGCATCCAGACCTCCGGCGATCGACCCTCCTTATCTCGCCCTATGCACTCGAGCGTCCACCTGCAGGATACTGCGCAAAGCCTCGTCGGGAAGTCTATGCCGTCTTAGATCAGTTGCAGCTATGTGGCTCCCGAGGCCGTTCCGGACGCAAGGTGCATGCAAGGCAGGTGGTTATATATTAAAAGGGTTGGGCCAAATATTATCTTCTCATTTAGTGCTTTTTTTGAATCACCTACGTTCGTTGCTCGAGTGTGGATTGAGATCGGTTTCCCACCAGTCCCACGAGCGTAGTTGTCTCAATTAACCAGTTCCCATCACCCGGCTACCTTATATAGCACACTAGCCGTTGTTACTATTGGTGGCTCAATCTTACCCTAGGCAAAACAAATCATATACTCTTGACGGTTCTACTGTGTATATACAATGGAAACATCTAAGGCGGCGTCCTCGATTTTCGAAAATGATTTGGATGAGTTCAGTGTTCGGTACTGGGAATCGTGCCAAGAAGTCATCATGAAACAGACGCGTCCCGAGTTGCTATTGACGCGTCTCTCGTCCCCATTGCCCGTGTCCAATACACGTGCTTCTGCGGCAAACAACGTCATTGGCAAACCAGAGACAGACACAGAATTTGTTGAAGACAATTCAAAACATTATCTTGCATACGAGCATCCTTCACCCAAGAGATTCCGTGGCAATGGATTTATTCTTGGAACTGAAAGAGTAACGAACGATTCGGCGGAAAGCGAAATTCGGGAACACAAGTCTGCTGAGCCAAGGAGCTCATGTCCTGAGATAGGTGAGAAGCTACATGGCCGGCGGAAAAGCATGGGAAACCCGTTTTACAAAAGAAGCCCTGTAAATTACAAACAGGGTCTTCCGAGCTAATCATTGCAATACCGGAATTCTTGTATGGGCGATAAGTAAAAGCCCCCGTCCACTGGATGGGCGGAATCGCAGAGAATCTCGCTTATGGCACGGTTATTTGTTGCTTTGGCTACTTTATATTTTTTCAATTCATCTAACTCGCTTTTTTTATACACCAACCCGTTCATCACCAACCTGTTCATATCCATGACTCTTATATGAGTGAGGAGTATATTCAATTCCGAGTTCGAGACTCCCTCCATTGGGTGAACTTCCGAGATACAAGGCACATTTTTCTGCGATATCATCCATTTAAACACTCCAATGCACGCGGCAAGCACTCTGCGGCATCCCCTTCAAAGCCCCATGTTCGAGCCACCTCGCCTGCCAATACCTCTGGTTCTATATCCGTGTTGAAGATAGCCACCGCCCCGCCACGTGACCTGACCAAGTCCACATAACTGTTTGCCGGATATACCGTGCCCGAGGTTCCGATGACCAAGATCAAGTCCACGGGCCCATCTTCCAAAAAGTCGTCAATTTCGCCAAGCACGCGTAGAGGAAGCGACTCGCCAAACCATACGACTCCCGGCCGCATGAGTGATTTGCACGCAGGACACAACGGGAGCTCGTTTATCGCTAGTTCTTTCGTAGGTGTGAACTGCGGAGACGCGCCTGGGCTTTGGCACGTGGACATTCGGCTCCCCCGAGGATTTAGTGTGTCCGTGTCCGCAAATCGGCGTAAAATGTCCAAATTTGCGTTCGATCTGGTACTTTCTCGTACACTCATACTGGCCGCAGACAGCTCATACTCATCGACAGCAGCAAGCGCGGGCGTGAGAGGATCCTCTTCGTTTCCCCGCTCCACATACGTGCACGTGAAGCTTGTGCACCTAAGATCAAAGAGCGAGCCGTGGATTTCGTGTAATTTCTCCGTTTCGTGGCCCGCACGACTCGACAATCCGTCCACGTTCTGCGTGATGGTGATGAACTCCACATTGGGGTTTTTCGAAAGCGCCGCGAGCGCAAAATGGCCGGCGTTCGGTCGTGCCTGAAGCGCCTGGTGCCTTCTCCACAGATAAAACTGCCATACGAGACCAGGATCGATGTAAAACGCGTCGGGCGTGGCCAAATCTATCATGTTGAAGTTTTTCCATAGGCCCTGGCTGCCCCTGAATATCGGAAGGCCGCTCGATGCCAGAAGACCGGCCCCCACTAAGGCGATTATGCGCTTAGATGACTTCAAACACTCCTGAAACTCGGCCAAGTGCGCTGGGGTCGCCATTTCTGAGGATCTCAAAACCCAATAGGATATATAAGCTGGGTCTTTTTCAAGATTGGTGTTCTAATCGTTGATCGAATGAAAACTTGGTCCTGATTTTGGCTGAACCTATTCAAATCCAAGTAACGTTGCAGATCTTGGCACGATCGACGCCAGCAAAGTTGGAAAAGCTGCGCTCTGTCGGTCTTTATTGTTGTGACGCAAAAAAATAGTGCTTGACCCAGTTTTTATCTGACCAAATGCATTAGGAATAAATCATTCGGTCGAGAGAATTGGGTTACGCTATGCTCACGTCTCATCTTCGATCTCAGTACTTGTCCTACATGCAGGTCGGCTGAAACAGGTGAAGAGCATTTTTTGCGCTATATTATTCAAGTTTAGGAAGAAAGGCCAGCGCCGAGACTCAATTTCCGTTGGCCTTTTGCTCTTTTTTGATCTTCCACGCCAAGTACTTCGCCGAATGGCTCACGGGTGTTATTACTCGTTCTGAAACAACCGCGGGCGGCGCGCGGAACCATACCGCGTGTCCAGATGAAGTTATGAGCAGCTCGCTTATTGAGCCAAAGTTTGTGGGACTTTCATCTTTGACCAATGGATCTCCAGCCTTCTCCTCGTATGAAACAACTCCGCCTGGCAAAACTGTAGAATAGACCGAGGTCGTGGTTTGGAAGTTCGTGGCGCTGTGCGTAATGCCCGCCGGCGTGGGCTCATGATTGCCTAGAGACGTGTCTGTCTTGGCGAAAGGCTTGTTGAGCGATACCAGGGCCAAGCCACCAGGCGTTGGCGTTTGATCTTTGAACGCAGGACTGTCGTACGGTGCAGGCGAGTCTTCGAGCTGCCCAGGGCTGTAGTTGGCGCCAACTTGTCTGGTTCCAGTGGACACGTAGGGGCCGCCTGAATTGTGCTGTTTCAGCTGCGAGACAGGCAAAAACACGTATGCCTTTCTGCCCGTAGCAATGTCATCAAACTCGGGCGCGGGAGTCACATTCGGCGACGTAGAACACTGGCCTAGTTCATCGTTATGATATGGAGGCTTATGGAACACTGCACCAATGACTGGAGGACCGTTTGCATGCGTGCCATCCACAGGTTTGACCAAAGTTGCATCATCTGGTGAGTTGGGTGTCAAAAGATGCTTGATGGGCGAGTCGAACTTGATGAGCTTCCTGGGCTCGTTGATTGGCACAATAGGCTGGTCGATTTGTCTGATCTCGTCGGGCAAACATGCTTTCCATGTGCGAATCCGGTTGAAGGCATACGTGTTTGCATTGTAGCGGAACTCGCAAATGAACCACTCCGCACCCTCGGGGAGTAAGTTTGGCGGGATGTCACCTTTCTGGTAGTGAGTCAAGAAAATCACATAGCATGGTGCCACGATATCCTCCGCCTTGTGGTCAGAGTACTCTCCGGTCTTACACACCTCATTGATGTAGAAAAGTCTATCGGCACGGTGGCAAGTTTGCTCGGGGCGAATGTACCAACATACGTTCGTATACTGCACGCCGTCAGCAGACCACAAGCGAAAGATTTGGCCGCAAATCGGCTTGTTGGCATCGTTAGGATTACGAATGAGCACCCAGTCACCAACTTTGTAGCTGTGGCCATTCACTGCGACCAGATCTAGTGGGATTTTAAATTTGTCGGCGCCGGCATTGGGCCCCAAAGTGAAGTCCGAGTCTGGACGGTTCATCTCTCTCTCGACAGCAGCCTCGGCCTCTTTTTCGTAGGCATACAAATCATTAAGCATCGCCTGATCCTGTCCAAAGTACGTCTTTGCATTGCCGATCATCAACGACAAGTCATCCAAGAACTGCTGTACGGTGGTGTACTTCCGCGAGCGCACGCGAGTCCTGATTTCATGCAAACTGATGGGGTGCGCGATCAATTCGTAATAGTCTGATTGCGACTTGTCAGGTAAACGCTCGAAATGCAACGCGGCAAAGCTCTCCTCCTCCTCCAGAGGACGCGCTTTCTTCAACAGTTTCAAGATGGCTTTGATCCGAGCCTCGTACGGCTTGTCGATGATTGGAGGACGGCCTCTTCTAACGGCACCTTCATGAGGCTTGAGCGCGCCGTGTGGTTTTGAAGAAGAGCTTGTGTAGCGCGTGGTGGTCACGTTTTCGTCATCGTCATAGTCGTCCTTTGCACCGTAAGGGCTTCCCAGAGCACCCTCCTCGTCTACAATTCCAGCCGCGCTGTAATCGCCCAAGGGGCCCAAATCGGGGTAAAACAAAGCAGAGCCGTTGACAACTTTCGGGTCCGACGCTAGCTTGGGAATCGCCACATCCCGGATGAATCTGTCCAATACCATCGCGTTCTCGTAGATCTCAGAACCGGGCTCATTATAGTGACGAGCGTTCCACGTAATCTGTGCCAAATCGTCGATAAACCCTTGCGCTTCTTTGTACTGAAGCCGCTTGATGTAGCGCCCGATCGTATGGAGCGAGATCGGCTTGGTGATGAACTTATAGTAATCGGTACCGGTGCGAGGAGGAAGTTTATGGAAATCCACGTGGATGGGATTTCCAGCGCGGTTTGTGAGCAAGCGAACCGCATCAAGAAGATTGCTGAGTCGCGTGGATAGCTTCTTCAATTCCTTTTCAGACATTTCGGAAAAGGGTTGAAACGGGTCGAAGGAGTTGAGTGAGTTTCAGTCAACCTGAGCCAGCGGCTATTTTCTTAGTTGACAAATTTGTCAGAGACAGAACTGCGCAAGAATTAAGCGATTCAGGTCAAAAGTCACACGCTTTGGCACTATCGCAAATACGCTTTTTTGTCTTATACCCGAGTGTGCAAGATTCCTGGAATAGCTATGAGTATTCGTGGACTTCAAAGTTGTTTGTTATGTATACGTTCTGTTTTCCACCACGAGACCGCTCCTCGCGCCCTGGGCAGGACACGACTTTTCGAGCGCGGTCTCGGTCCTTGAACATGTCCATTAGCGATGTGAACGAAAAAGGGTGTGTTTTGTGAAGCAACTAGTGTTCTTGAAAAAAATCAATCTGAATCTCATATTAAGCTCAATTAGTCTAAGGGATAGTTTCTGGTATCATTGCAAAACCAAGTTCGTTCACTAACTTCCTACGAGTTGATGCATGTCACGTGACTCTACGCTTCTGCGGCATCCGCAATTTGGGTGCAAAAATATTTCGAAGGCATTCGAGGACGGATATTATATTATAGCAGCAGAAGACTCACATCTATCTTCGTGCACAAAATAGATCCTTTTTCCTGAAGTTTTTAGAGTCTCACAATTTTCGCTATGGTGTTATTTTTGAGGCGTCTGTTGAAGTTCAAGACAGAGGAGACCCCCGTAGTGAGCCAAGAGGGAAGCAGTCTTTCTCCTCAACTGGTGACACAACTGGCAGGCAAACTGATCAGAAAATCGGGCAGAAAGAAATCTGCAAATTCTGAGACTAGCTTAGACAAGAAGATCGAGCAATTCATCCTGCATTCGTTTCTGAAAACAATGGGAAATCCCTTGGAACTGATCGTCCTGCGAGTGCTTGAAGAGGCGTTAGGAAAAAAATTGGGCCAGAGCGTCGGCCAGACTTTGGAAGGAACGATCGAGGCAGTTCTCGAGAAAATCTTGGAGAAAATCTTGGGCCGCGTGCTAGCAAGGCATTTGGAGGGTATAATGGAGGGGCTTGTAGAGCAAGCGTTGGGGAAGGTCTTGACTTCTGCCTTGGACAAATCGTTGACTAAAAACTTGAACAAGCATCTCGATAAAGCAATGAACAGGTCCTTGGAAAAGTCTCTCAGAAAGTTTTTGTTGGCGTATCAGCAAGTTCCAGCAAAAAAGACTTTCAGGAGCCGGATGAAGCGGGTATTTACGTTCAAGTGGCTTCGTATAAAGAGAGTGCGTATCGTTGATTAGGTGAGAAGACGAGGTGCTTAAGAAGTGAAAATATTTTGATCATTTTAGAATTCTCTATACGAAGACTAGGGTGCTGGGTATGCATTTAAGTTGATTATGACAATCTGTTACATTGCTATTACTTGCTGATTTTCGGATACTTTCATCCTCAGACTATTCTTGCCGAGTTGATATTCTTCCACTAATGAGAACCTTGCGGTCTCGTCGCTTGTTTCCAAGAATATACCAATGGTTACTTCTTAACAGTTGTAGACTTTTCGAAGACGAAATAAGGCGGCGCTCAAGACCAACAACTGATTCTTCCCTTTGTGTCTTATTTACAGAAGCGATATCACTATTCGTCCAAGAAAAAATGGCACATTCCATTCACAAGTTACATGAGCCACTAGCTTCATCTAATATCATTTATCTTGTCATGAGGGAAATCTGTATTGTTTCTTCAGATAATGTTGTGACCACCTGTAAAAATGTTGACTGCGAAGAGTGTTTGGTTATCAGACAATGAATGAGTTCTCATGCAGCAGAGAAATTACAGAAAGTCACAAGATTTACAAAAGTTCTAGTTTCTTTAATGATTTGCGAAAATTGGTCTTACTCAAAATCGAGCTTTATTCTTTCTCAAACCCTATTGTATAGGCCTCCGCAGAGTAGCTGGATTCGTCAATTATCGATAAACTCTAAACAGTTTTAGAAAATGGCACACTTCCTCAGTACAACCTTCACACTGAGGTAAGCAAAACAACTCACTGTTTCTCTTTAGAGGCAAGGACCTGCGAAACAGTGTCCACTACCGCGGTCTTCAAATCAACGAATTGATTTCCAAGAGCTTTTCTCGTTTTCTTGTTGTCGATTTGAACGACTTTGACCTCACCTGCGGGTTTGCCCAAAGGTATTTTCCCTTTCAACTCCGGGAAATTCTCATGGATGATATCAAGCACGATTTGCGAACTGAATTCGCCGGTCGCCAAAAAGAGACGCTCGTTGCTCCAGCCATTTTCAAATGCTGCAAGGTGTGCTTTTGCGACATCTCTCACATCGACAAAGCCTCCTTTCATATCCGGAACTTCGGCATCAGGCGTCAACTTCAACAAGCCGGCGACCAACTCCGCGGAGAGGTTGAGTTGTGGAGAAACCTCTGAGTCGAACGCTTGTGGGCCAAAAACAAAAAACGGATTCACCGTGTTGAGTGTATACTGAGGCTTCTCCTCCTTGTAGAAATCCCAAGCGCTCTTCTCTGCGAACTTCTTCGAGCCGAAGTAGCCAAAGAGAGGGTTTGACTTTGACTCTTCCCACGTGAGAGAGCTCCAACTACTCTCAGAAATGACAGCCGAAGGGTCCTCCGCTTGCGAGGGATGAAAACCCGCTGCTAGAGACGACGTCACCACGACGTTTTTGATCTGAGGACCGTGTGCCTTTATAGCCTTCAAAACGTTGACAGTACCCTCGACCGCTGGCTTAAGCAAGTCCTTTTCAACATCATCAACTTCAAACAGTACGGGCGACGCTGTATGCAAAAAGACCGTCACCTCTGGATGCTTCTCTAAAGCTTTGTCAAAAGCACCCTCTGCCTCCAACAGTGGCACGACTTCATAAGAAAACGCATCTGGGCCAAAGAGCTTTTTGAGATGGTCTCCTTTAGCTGCTGTTCTCACAGATCCAACAACCTTATAACCCTTGGAGAGAAGAAGCTTGATGATATGTTGCGCGATATAGCCGGTAGCACCGGAAACGAAGACAGCTGTGGACATGATTTCGATAAGTAAAAGATTCAAGGGAGAGATTGAAAGAGGCAAATAATTGATAAGCGAGTGCCAATTGACTAGACTTTATAAGGTCGCACGGTGTGTGACGATATTATCACTTTCATATTCTTCTCGGACAGGCCATTAATAAGCGGCGCTCGCGTTGCGTCATTTTGTTCCGCATTCGGGGTGGTTCACGTGCCGAGCAACCAACGCAAATGCAGGCCGATTCATAAAATCTTGCTCAATTTCTATCTCTAATATTTGGAGTGAGATTGCCGAGGTTAAATCAAGGCGAAACTAAAATTTTCAGTGGTATGAGATCAAAAATAGATCATCCGACTTGATCTTTTGATCTCACAGCTCTTGCTTTTTTTTTGGGACGAGATAGGTCTTGTTTTGGCGTTTTGATGATTGGCTGCAGCCAATAGTTAATAGCCGCTCAGTTGTCTTGAGATCAGATGATAAGATCAATTATATTGTGGTTATCAACAGAATAAGATGGTCTTTGCGCAGACCGTTTAGTAAGCTTCGGCTAGTTAATTTTGATGCTTCTAATTCTTGAATGAAAAAAGTTGATTCTTTCTCATGCAACATCAAGCAAAGACAGCTAGGCTATCTTGGGTCACTTGCTCGACGCTTAAAGCTTCCATACGGTGGTCAAACGTAGAATCACAATCGATTGGGGTGAATTGATTGCAATGGACAGGTGTGAGCTTTTTCTTCCAAAAAAAGTCACCTTTTATCAGACATAATTTCACATCTAGTGTTATCGAAAATGGGCCAGTTGAATACCACTAGAATTCTCGGAGAAAATCCAGTCGATTTTTATTTCTGTCGGTTTTCTGAGCGCGCATTTTGCCGCCATGTGTCTCTTGCTTGGTTGCAAAAAAAGTTTACGTACTATTCTTTTTCCACTACTTGCGGACACAGATAAAATACATATCACTCCCTCAGAATCCCACAAAAAATGGTCAGTTTAGTGAGAAGTTTTTCCTTCAGAAGAAAACCAAAGGTTTTGGCGGTCGAAGAACCTAAGGAGCAACAATTTTCAACACAAACAGAACCCGAAGACCCCTTGAAATTAGCCGCCAGAGCAGATCCTGAGAAGAAACGGTGCCCCCTACTTCAAAAAGATTTAGAGAGAGTCTTATCCACAACCATAGAAGTTCCTTTTGCTGCTATAGTGAGAACAATTTCTTTAGAAATCGTAAGGCCGGTGTCGAAGTTGTTAAGTGATGCTTGGAACTTGGAAAACAGGGAGTTTATGGGCCCGCTCGCGCCGTTGTTTGTTCATCCTCGCGATTTACTCGGTACCATTAATATCAAGGATATCACCGAGTCTGTTTCAGAAACCTTGCGAGCTCTCATTTCCAAATTGGCCGATGAAATGCTAGTTCCGTTTTTGAAAGTTGTACGGGTGGTGTTAGAGAGAGTTCTTGGTGATAAGTATCCGCCAGTCATAGCTTGGGTTGAGAATTTGGTGCGTGGGTTTGTTCCAGCGGTACTCAGGGCACTTTTTGCAGGTCAGGAGAACACAAAGACTGAAAAATGGGTTGTGGCGCTCACCGATGATCTTTTGAAAGCACTTCTGAGCCTGGAAACAGGGCCAGAAGTAGTCAAAGACACTGCAAGCGTACCTGTCAAACTGAAGAAAGGCTCTATCTCAAGCAATGTCCCGAGTTCCCAGAAGCCTCATATGCTTCAACCGCCAGCTGAGGACTCTGTACAAGGCTCCTTTGAGGCTGCCTTAGATGACTTCAAAGTACATGTAGAAAAAGCTTTGAGATGAGATGAGAGGGGGAATTTGTCTCTGAAGATGAATGGTGTTGTTTGGCCCACTTTGCGGAAATATACGAGTGCTCTCTGCTGCTGCAAGAACTCAATGCCTTGAGTGAAGTTTCGTGCATGACTTTTTGTCATCAAATGTAGTGATAATTACTATACAAGTTTTCTTTTCCGGGCCTGGAGCATCATCAATACTGAGGATCGCCATAGATACCCCAATGTTGTTCAACGTTCCACGCTCCTGGCGCCTTCCAATAGTCGTTGAAAGTGGTGAACATCAAGACTTGACTTCCCAACACAGTTCCCAACCCCTTTATCGCAAGTAACTGGTTTGCAACAGACGGAACAGCCTGGCCTTCAGTGTTGCCCTGAGTGGGCCAGCCACTTTCCGTGACGAGAATTTGCTTGGAGCCTCCACATAGACTCAGCAAGCTGGCAACCTGCTGTTTGAGCCACGTGCCTGATGTTGAGGCCTCGATCCCCGAAAAGTAAGGATGGCAGTTCACAGCGAGATAATCTCCTATGTCACACATCGCTGGATTGGCCATGGTGGCAGACAAAGTGTCAACTGCTACGATGTATCCTGTATAGTCCGGGGCATTGGCCTTGAACCAAGCCCGGGCATTTGCGACCGCCGTGACCACCTGGTCAACAGTATTTCTCGCTGAATTCACAACCTCGTTTCCGATGGCAACTGAGTGGACCGCGTCCCAGCCTCTGCTGCCTGTGAGCACTTGCTGTTTCATGCTTGCCAAATCGGTGCTCGTGGCAGTGATGTCCCAGATCCCTAGAAACATCTTTTGCGAGGGAGATATCGCCGCAACCACGTTTTCGATGCCAGAACAGTCAACTGAGTAGAGTCTGATGAGCAGATACCCCAGAAGCATCTGGATATCCATTGTGACCTCCGCGGCTGTTTTGCACTGACCGGTTTTGGTGTATGGGGAGTAGCTAATGCCGCCGGCCATTTCGGCGTATCTGGCCGCTTTTCGGATATCGGAGTTCAGTGCAATTCCGTCACTGGAGCTTCCGGAGGTTTCGGTAGATAGAGAGCCAGCGCTAGTCTCCGTGCCTGTTCCTGTGCCTCCCGCAGCCTCTACAGTGACTAAACCAGTGAATCCCGGACTGTCGCGAGAAGTCGAGTCTGTGTCAAGAAGAGCAATGGAAGTTGTAGTTCCGCTATAAAAAGGTACGTTGGTGGCCACAGATGTTGCAACAACAGGAGTTGTGGTCAAGCTTGTTGCTTCTAGCGGTGTGGCTGGCGTTATCTGTGTACTGGCGATACTAGGTGCTGCGGCTGCCGTCGTTGAGCCCGATGAATCGAAAAGATCCAAAATCTTCGAGAGCCATCCACCCGAAGAGGCCCCAGCTGTAGCCGAAGTGGTAGCCGCAACCACAGGAGTCGGTATTGTGGCTGGAGTAGTGGTGGTAAATGCCGTGTCCATGGTATTGGCTCCGGCAGCGGTTAAAACTGCAGTGGCCGCCGGCGCCGCAGTATCCAGATTAATTGTCGCTGCAGGTGTACTTTCTGATCCTCCATTTAAAAGCGAGAGAATGGATGACCATACGCTTCTTTTCTTTAGAATTTCCGGAGCCTCTGCATCCTGTTTGAGCTTCACCGGCAACGAGAGCACAAGCGTGACCAAGAACAATAGTTTGAAAAAAAGCATGATTGTTTCGAGATCTCAGTGCTAAGAATGGAAAGAGGTGAGTTTTTCCAATGGAATGATTGAATTCTGGGCTGAACTAAGATTGTCCCTCGAATGACTTCGAGGTGTTGCAAATGATGGATGGGTACTTTCTTGCACAGGAAGCAAACGCGTCACACTCAGAGACTTGACTTTATTTGCGCAGCCGGGAAAGAGGTGTACTTTAAGGAAGGTGATGTTTGTGGTTGAATGAAAAAAAGAAACGATTGCCACAAAGTTCAACCAACAAGTCTACTCTATATATGATGGGATCAGACGTGAGCGTGCCATCACATGTCCCAATGCGGCAATGGCCCGTTTCGCAGCCAAGTGCGAATTGCCCGATTAGGCAAATGGCATCTCGGCTTTGCAAATCACTGGTGTCAGCATCACTCTCCGAACTGGGTATTCGGGCCCTTGGCCCCGCTTTATGTGAATTCCCTTTTGAGTAAGCTACTCAAACACTGATGGGCTTGGTCGTCTAAAAATCAGTCTCAAGGTTTTTCCCCCACTGCTTGCACAGGGCTTATGGGATTGTAGCCACGTGGCAATTTCCGTCTGAAGTTGGCATAGCTCCCAAAATTCTTTTTGTACAGAGGCAAGCGAAATCCGAGAACGGCTTACTGGATAAAATCTTCATTTGAAGGAAGCCATATCTCTTTGAAATAGATATCATTAGCATGAATTAGTGGGTCTGTCTTATTCGATCAGATGCAGGACATCTTGCAAACGCAAAGATCAAAGCTTCATTCACGTAATAAACCCCATAATTTCAGAAAAAAACAGCCAGGGTTTGATTTCATCTTCTGACTAGCTTCTAAAGGGGCGTCTTGATGAAGGTAAGATCCAGATCGAGCATAAGCGTAAGCCCTTAGACTGTCACGTGATTTTTCATTGCGACTGCAGGAGATTTCCCTGTCGGAATTGAGTAGATCTACAGAAACTTAAATCACTATGCTACCTCTTCAATTTTCTGAAAAAAATACTCAAACTAAACTTTGATCTTGCATTATAGCAAATCGATTGTGGTTAACATTTACCTTCGACAATGGCTCATGATGATAAATGTGCTACATTCGCGAATCCCAAAACGACATCTGTCTCTACTTGAATGGCCCTCAAGATTTAGTCCGGAGCCCTAAGTTTTCTTGAGTAAAGCCTGTTGCGGCACGAAACTCCTAGATAGCTTTGTCGCGAATGGCGATGCGTTACAGAAAGCGCCTGAGGGTTGTCAATACCCTTTCCTTATAGTGACGTCTGTCTCTAACAGCAGAAGTCTCGAATACAATTGGAGGATCATGGCGTAAATGTGATAATCTTAGCGATCGACCATATTCGGCATTACGCGCATGCACGAAAAAGAAAAAGAACATCTCGTCGAAGTGAACCATATTCCAATGCAGTTCACAAAAAAACCTTTCATAACTCTCGGTAAAGATGCAACGACTGCAATTGTCTCTCGCCATTGACACTGTCTCTGGCCAAATAAATAAGAAACCCTTCAATGAAACCATTTAATAATGTAGTAGCAAAGCACAAAGAACAACACCACCAACGACCAGAATATCCACTTATCCTGTTTTGCCCGGCGCTCCACTCTACGTATTGTTCCTTGGCTCACGCCTAAAGTCATCAAGCTCTGCTCGAATTTCGAGCCCAATCTCTTCAAAGTCTCGTTCTGGTCAACCAAGTCCCCCAACGCGTTCTGGCCCATTTCCAAAATCATGTCGAGCTGTTGGCTGCCTCTACCTAAAGACAGTTTTTCCTTGTATAGACCCTCTGAATAGCCCATATACGCCAGCTGGCCCTGGCTGTTTTGGTCTTCTCCTGATTGGCCGTACGGGTTTTCCGAATTGGCGTTTCTGCGGCCCATGAGCTCTTGGTGGGATTCTGCCTGAAGCAGCACTTCTCGTTGCTGCCTCAAAGAGTCGAATTTCAGCTGAAATTGCGCCAAATCTGCGCGGAACTTCTCAAGCCGTATCTTGTGTTTTTCCTCTGTGAAGTTATTTTGCTGCATCAAGTCGCCATACTCCTTGATGGTCTTTCTGAACGCCGTTAGTGAAGTGATAATCGTGCCTTGGAGAGACATCGGCGAGGTGCTGAGATTCTTCTCAAAAGTCGCCAAGTCACGTGTGATGATCTGTGTCTGTTTGACCCCATGGTTGTATATTGAGTTCATGCCTGGTTTAGTTGAAGAAACCGGGGGCACTTGGCGTTTAAATGCGGCTGAAACACCTTATTATCGTGTCCAGAAGTCATATCGTAATAAGGTACGTACTGCATGCAACCAGCATCACACCGGCCGGGTTTATCTGATGATACACTTTGTTTGTTTTCGACTTGCGAAATAAACGTTAGGGCCAACTTTTTTAGCTTTTATGTTTCGGGAGTCGTGATCATTAACGTGCTTTTCTTTTAGTCAATCATGCCTGGAGTCCATCTTACTCCAGGCGTCAGATGGAGGTATCACGTGACCCGGTGTTCGGAAGAGGAAGGCGGCACTGATTCGCTGGAAATTGATGATTTGCGGATTCCAGAGCTCAGATCAAATAAATATGGATCCTCAAGATTTTCCGACACCAAGTAAACACCTATTCTAACCCCTCACTTCATCTTGCCAGAGGACGGAATCGAAAAGCGCGTCACGCGACTACGCCAAAGCTAAGCATGTCTCCTGAAAAAAGCTCAACTTTGAACTACCGGGAAGCTCCAATGTAATTTGATAAAAACATTGAAAAACAAAGCCCTTTGGAAATGACCGATTACCTACTTTAGTAGAATAGCTGGGGGCGTGAATGGCGTGGCACATAATCTCTCATTTGAATGGCTCCACGGCGTACGCGGCTCTGCCATTCCGTTCCGGTCTAAAAGCGCGCCGCATCACGTGCCGCTCTCATATGCAGTGTTTTCGCTCTCGCACGCTGGGCGCGCGCGTGCTGTAAATTTTCTCGTCAATTTTCCCCCACTTTCTTTTCCCTTTTTTCCTTGGGCCTGTCTATGTAGTGGCAGGCTCCGAGTGACCAGCAACTGGGGGCCAGGCTAGCAAATATTCATAGCACTGCATGCCAGAGGTCGACAGAACTACATAATGCCAGTCTGACCAAACCCCGACCATAGAGGTTGAGAGGCGAAGGCAGCTGGCGAACCATCGAAGCGTGAGCAGTTGTAAGAGATAGCCAGAGAGCATCCGCAATTAGAACTTGGCGTCTTCTTTTTACTTGGCATTAGCCATTGGCCGAAGCGAAAAACGTGGACAGAGAGTGCCACCAGCAGGGAAACATCTAAGCCCGAATATACTCAGCACCATAGCGCTGTTTGACAAAAGCTATGGATCTACCAGTGAAGGGTAAAACGTCAGAAACCTTCACACGACTACCGTGAAGGGTAAAACGTCAGAGACCTTCGACAACCTTGAAGGGTAAAACACAGGACACCTTCAGACAACTTATGGATGGATAAGCTTGATACCTCCGTACGACAGACAATGAAGGGTTAAACACAGGAAACCTTCACTCGACTACCGAAGCGAAAGGCGGTGAAGTGGTTTAAGCAAAGCTTGATGCGAGGTCATACAGACCAGGGCTAGCACGAACGCTACCCGGCAACCTTGTCCGCACAAGAAGCACGGCTGGAACACCTTATGTTCGCCACGAAGGACCCACAGCTCGCAAGGGTAAGAGAAATTGTTGCCAACCAAGCACAAAAAGTCGTGGCGCAGCCATGCAAACCAACTGTACCAGATGTCCAACTGGTTCTCAAATGCGGACGTGGGATTTTTGCTCCTCGAACACGCCACTTAAGTGACGTAAACTTCACCAGCGTTTAGTGTAAGCCTTCGGGCGCATCACGCGAGTGAGCCAGAGGCCGCTCGGACGCTCAGCAAGAATTTCGCTTTTTTTGAGGGTTTTCCCTCTTTAGGAGTTTTCCCTTTTTTTTTTGTGCCTCGATGTCTTTGTGCTCGACGTCTCATATAGCTATAAGTACTGAATAGAGATCATCGTAAAGTTTTCCAAATTGTAGTCAAGATATAGAGTTGCTTCAAACGCAGCGCCCTCACGTGTCGTGAGCATAAACGAAGCGTTAAACCAAACCTTGTATCTTCGTTACTTTGCCTTTACAACAAGAAGCAATTTTATCGCCAAAAGAAGTGTTTCGGGATTAAAGAGGGCTCATTAGTTGAAATGGAATGCACCTTGTATTTTCGGAGCTTCATGATCCCAGACCCGTAACGGTTTCTGCGGTGAGTGTTGAATTCACATGGATGAAATGCCTTATCATTTTCTGATTAGGTTCCATTCACAAGATGTAGCTCGAAGAATCGTGACAGATGACCTTACTTGAATCAGACTCCCGAAGAAAACCTGGCGATTTCATCACCTGCTCTCGAATCACACCTTTAAATTGTATGCGCATTGGGATACTAATTTAAGATGGGGAAAAAAGGATGTCACACATGACATGAACGCAGTTATTGTCGGATAGAAAGAACAAAAGTTTTCGAAGATTCAAATTTCTGTACAGAGCGGCGGCTTGGCAGACTGGAAAACTATGATTTGTGCTTTCAACTAGGTAAGGCGTTCTCGTCGCATCCTCGCTTGTCATTGCCGAGTTCAAGAAAAGATGATAAAAGATATTTTGAATTATTTAGAAAACATGCAATTCCTAGGGGCCTATTACTTCTAGAAATCTAAATTGTGGCGGATTCCCTTCTTTTCTAGCCTTCTGTCTTTTTTGGTACCCTTCGCATTCGAGTCCACCGGCTGCAAAATTATTGTATGCTCAAAACTCAAAGAGTCTAGACTCAACAGTACAGCAGATATACGGCCATATCTCTGACTCGAATTCTGAGTTTATGCACTGAGTTCTCACTCCGCTCAAAGACTTCTCCGGCCTACTGAACTTTTTCATTATATTCATACTGACGAAATTCTGCTTCCCCATTAGGCAATCGCACGGGCAGATACCTCACCAGCCTCCACGTCTATAAAGGAGCCCCGTTTCCTTCCCTTTTCCAGGGTTTTCTTTTTCTTTTCTTAAGTCTGACGCATCCATTAGCTTGGCCTTGCGTTCTACCATGCATGCTGGAGACTTCCTAGCGGGACGGCCCAGTTTTTCTTGGAACCAATCCATTGTTTTGGCTCGAACGCTAGCGGCATTCACCTATTGTCTTGGTGAAATTAAAGCCAAGGCATAGGCGGTGGGCTCACACCATGCGGCCCAAAAACACCCCCTGGGGTCAGACCCTGATTAACACTAGTCGGGCAATGTCTTGGGGCAATGTGGCGCGTCCACTTCTATCCGGACACGAGCTCTTCAGAACCTATCGAAAATCTTGAAATCGAACCCGTAACCCGTCTTCGATATCACAACCCAAACCCAGTCTTTTAACGCGGATGTCTCATAGTTTTTTTCAATACATTTTTTTTCTTTACCTTCATGTAGGTGCCTTTGCATATGTAAAAAGTAAGCATGTGAGTTTAGGCACTGATGATTGCAGATGAGATGATACCAGCTGGTGATTTGTATACTCGCCGGTCACTTGGTAGAATATTTAAGGAGACTCACGCTCCGGGGCTCCAAGAAATGATAGTTTCCCTTTTCAGTATTTCCTGCTGCTTTTATCCCGATCTGGCTTGTTCCTCCGCACAAGGGAAACAAGATTTATTCTGCGTTTCGGGCCTCATATATGGCTTATTCCTCAGCTATTATATTTCAGAGTCAATGGGAGTGTGGCGCCATTCTCTGGAACGCCAACAAATTCTTTGAGTGATGGTAAAATTCCTGTTGATTTCTCAAGCATGAAGTCCAGACCCGTGCTTCTCAATAGATCCATCACCTCCCAGATAGATCCACCAAAAGAAAGTCTACTGAAATCCAAGGGGCTTCAATATCCTTTAGCTTGCCTTCTTACAACTCAAGACTTGACGTTCCTGTAGTTCAATGCAAACAAACTATGAGCTTGTTTACGCCCAAAAATTAAGAAGCTGAGACAACAATCACGTAGCCTTTTTTCGCAAATTACCCGAAAAACCTCACAAACGCCAACATCAACGCAGCGGTACCGGAACTCACACCAATCAACCACTGCATGACCTGTGTTTTCACCGACTTGATCTGCATCTGCACGTTTGCTATCTCCTCGTCAATGCGCGTGAAGGTGTCCTCGATTTTCAGCTCGTGGATGGAACTTTCCTCTCTGATACGGCCCTTTTCCAAGTTCAAGTCAAGCCTGACGCCCGCCAGGTTTTTGGTGATTTCCTCCTTGAGCCTGTTTTGGAGATTCGTGAGGTTTGTGCGGAGCAGCTCCTGGTCTTTTTTCAAGCTGGTGAACTCGCTCTTATCCATCATCTGTAGCTCGCCTTTCAACTTGGCAAAGTCGACTTTTTGCTGGTACGCCACCGAATTGAGCCGTTCTTTCGTGACTAGATTCCGGGCGATGAGGCTGATTCCGTCGTTCACGGCTTTGTTGACAATTCCGACCGCGGTCTCCGCCTGCTGCTGCGAAAAACCGCCCTTTTCAAGCGACTGGACAAACTTTTTGGTGTCAAAACGGGTCACGCTGCTAAGTGCTCTGCGTGAAAGGCCAATGTTGTTCATTAAGAGATAAGGCTGATCGGGGAAGAAGGGAGTGTTTTTTGAGAACTATGAAAGGGGTGTAGCGTATTTCAAATAACGTTCGTCTGTTATGATACTTGAGCGGAGATTGTTACTGTGCTTTCAACTGAGCTCTATATTATGACTTCTGGGCTGTTGCTAGTTTGAGAGTCGAGAAAGCGCGCCGCACGCCATAGCCATGAGAGGTGGAGATATCGCTTCTACATGTATTACTCTTTAGATAGAGTAGAAGTTGTTTTTGGGATAGCTTTGAAAAGAGAGAGCTCTAAAATTAGCGAGGTGCTTTCAAACACATCAATTTTTTTGTTTTTTGTTTTTTGGCACACTTTTAGAGATTTACAATTTATTGTGAGGCGCGGATCAAGATTATAATGTCGTGAATGTCAATGGCCATTTTAACTCAGCTCAAATCTCCGCACAAAGAAGCACGAGGCAGAAAACCAGTCTGCTCAAAATCCCGGAATAAAGCTTGACATCATATTTCGTCAATAGACTACTTATTACCTCCTTTAAAAATGCTTTCACGGGCGTCTTCACGGGGAGTTCTACGCGGCCTTGGCCTCATGCAAAGAAGGCTCAATTCGCTGCGTTATAGATCGATTGACGAGTTCAACAAACAGAAAAAAATGTATAATTTCGGGCCCGAGGTCAACAATTTCGGCAGCGAGAGCCAGCACAGCCAGCTCCAGAAAGATTTCCAGGACCACGCGTCGCTCGAATCGCACCCGAAACTCGAGGGCCTAGACCCAAACTCGAAGGAGTATAAGTACCAGCTTTTGTTGCTTCAGCAAGAGTTTCAGAACGAGAAGGAAAGGGAAAGAGCCAAATGGGAACTCGCAGAAAGATTCAAGGGGCTAGGCGCCGGGCTCGCGGCGCTCGTGGGCATTCTCGCCACCTACCAGCTTGTGATGAACTATAAGTATATAAAGGCGTATGTCCGCAGTTTTTGGGCGTACGATGTAGACGTTTCGCAGGTGAAAGACATGAACGACCCGGCGATAAACAAAAAGACCGTTACCAACTTGGTCGACCGGTTTAAAGATGAGGCAGACGCAGACTTTCTCGCCGCTTTGAAGGACTCGAAATCTGTGCCTGGACTCTATCTTTTTGGCGCTGTTTTGGGCAAGAAATTACCCGCCAGGGTCAAGGGCTTCGACGGCATGTTTCTCAGCGACGTTTTGGTCAAGGACGACTATGTGGTCGCCATCGACGACAAGGGCAATGCGTACCATTACAGTCGGAAATTTGAGGCTCCAGTCAAGGTGAAGTTACCGGGAAAAGTGAGCAAAGCGCTCTTTTCAGGAGGCAAACTATACTACGTGGCGAAAAACGGAAGAGATATCTACTACGGCGGCAAAGTCTCTGCCAACGCAAAACAAGAGAAGGGATGGTTCTCTTCCTCGGTATCGTACCCTGTGAGCAAAGTGGGCCTTGATAGTCTCAGCAGATCCGAAAAGCTTTTGTCAGTTGTTTCTGGCCTCGACCATCTTCTTCTTCTCACGTCACAAGGCCGTCTTTTAACGGTCAACAGCACGGAAACCCCGCAGAATAAGGGCCAGTACGGTCTTCCGAAGTTTTCCAGGCCAGAGGATCCGGAGCCTGTGCCGCTCAATACCGCATACGACTTGACCAATTTGAATTACGAGGTGGTCACGAACAACAAAGGCGCCAAGGCGCTCAAGCCACGGACGTTTTCTGCGATTGCAGCCACCAACTACGCAAATGCGGCCATCGAGGCGAACGGCAACCTATGGACCTGGGGCGATAACAGCTCGTGCCAGTGCGGGAGCTCGATTTCCGTTGCCAACGATACGCAGCCCGTGCCAAAAATGGTGTACTCGCTCAAAGACCTAGCCCGGATTCTGAAGTACAGTCTTGCCGACGTGGGCAAACAGGGCTCGTTTTCCGCAGAGCTGCTTTCGGCCGCCAACAACACGTTTTACTTGAAAATGGCCTACCACGTGGACGCAGACCCGCTGCAGAATCAGCAGCTCGTTCTCAGTTTTGGCGACGGCCTCTACGGCCAGTTGGGCGTTTCTCGATACGTGCACATGTCGTCGACTCCTCTAGTGATGAAGAGTCTTGTGGGCATGAAAGAGTACGACGAGAGCCTGAAGACAACAAGCAATATCGGGGTCAGAAGCATTGTGGGCGGCGGCGACCACACGTTTGTCACGTTGGAAAATGCCGGGACCCAGAAAGAGGTGTTGGTGTTTGGAGACAACTTGAAGGGCCAGTTTGGAAACGGCCGCACGGTGAAAAGCGCCCGCCCCACGCAGATCCCCAAGCTCCTCGAGCCCGAGGATTTCGACGCGTCGGCGAAGAAATTGGCGTTGAAGTTGAACGACCAGACGAAGAACAGACTCCAGCTCAGTGACGGCGAGATGAAGGGCGTCGAGCAGGTGCTTGCGGCGGGCGAGCAGAGCTCTGCGATCTACTACCGCCGCAAGTGAAGGTTCGCATATGATTATTACCAATAACTTGTCTATAGAATACAAAACGTGAACCATCTAGCTGGCTCACAGTTCAAACAACTCATTCGAGATCTTGATGTGTCCGCTCGCTCACAAGTCAAACAACTCCTCTTAGATATTGATGGCGTCCGCTGGCTCACAAGTCAAAGAGCTCCTTCAAGATCTTGATGGTGTCCGCTGGCTCCTTGACGGCGTGGCCAATGGTTCTCTCATCGTTGTAGATCTCGTAGTCGTTTCCGCCCTTGTAGGACTTGTCGCCGAAAAAGTGGATCTCCTTGAACCCCTCGTCGGCAACGTGCTGCAACGCGTACGTCTTGTCCCATCCGGTTGGGAAGACGTCGAAGGAGATCTGGCCGCCGATCGAGTACGTCAAGCCGTAGTCGGGGAAGTTGTCCTTCAAGGCCTGCACCATGGTCTCTCTGAGCTTGTGCTCGAGATCGTACTTCTCGAACGTGTTCCGCTCCTCCGTGGACGCGTTTCTGCCCACGGGGGAAATGTTGATCATGCCGTTTCTGAACTCGACAAAAGTGCCTCTTCTCACGGGGAGGTCGAGCTCAGACAAGTATCTCAACACGAACTTGATCAACTTGTTGTACTTCTCCTCGCCGATCCAGCCAATGAACGACTGCGACGCGAGCTCCTTGCCCTGCTTGTAAGCGGTCAACCCGTTTTCAGAAAAACAGTAGTCGAAATCTTGGAGCACGGTTGGGCCGAGCTGCTCGACCTGCTTGGCGAGGTCAGAACCGCCGACAAAACCAATGACAACCTTTTTTCTCAAGGCCTGCAAGGTTTGCTTCATCTCCTCGGAGATCGTCAATCTGGCGGGGGTCAAGGTGCCGTCAACATCAAACAACACCAAGGTGTCTGGCTTTTCTTTGTGTGCGAAGGACATTCTATAATATAATGGATCTAATTAATCTCAAAGACCAGATTTTTCCGAGGTGCTAGCGATGGTTTTTATAGTCGCGCAGGGCGTGGACAACGTGTCAGACGCGACGACAAGTGGGCGCGAATGGATGTCGCACGCGCGGCATGAAAACGCACAAATACGAGGCTGAAACAGACACTTTGGATGGGAAAGGGGCGGGTTTTATAGATCTGGGAATTGCGGGGTAGCATGCAGCCTCGAATTTGTTGGGTTTGAAAAGGGGAATGGCTGCAAATCTGAAATTTCTATATAAAGACTAGATTGCCCCTCTTTTTGTAAAAGATTTTATGAGGCACAATTGAGACTTAGGTCTCTACGCCATGTGGTGAACCGCGGCGCGTAGTCCTTGCACCCACTTACTTAATACTTTAACCCAGATGTTCTTAGACTTGTTTTCAGCGTGAAGCTGAGACTTATTCACAGGAAAGCTTAATCAATCACGTTCATAAATTCCGCCACTGCTTTGGCGATGTGTTAATCTGAAATTGGCTTTGCCAGTGTGGGCGACATTTTGATTGCAAGCAGAAATGTCGCACCTAAAATCTGAAGGACGATCCACGAGCGCTCCTGTTCCCGTGCTTCTTGCCAGTCCGAATCCTGACAGAAATCTCAGTCACTACATCTACCAAAAATACTAAGATTCAAGAGCATGTTGATTACCAGTACTAAACTATACATCTAGCAGACTTAAACATCGTACTTGTAGTCTGGGAACTGGGACAAGTTCTCAGCCAAGTTACCC
>JAKUBE010000147.1:0-25432 GCA_030674755.1 Metschnikowia henanensis | reverse complement strand
CCAAGGAGAAAATCTCCGAGCCCGTGATGGCGGTAAAAGGCACGTCCTCGCCCAAGTTCTGCGAGATTCCCATGGCAATCGCCGTTTTTCCGGTGGACGGAGGGCCTGCAATTAGCACCGCTCTTCCGGCGATCTGGCCCACTTGCACCATTTTCAAAATAAGCCCGGCGGCACGCCGTGCCTTGAGCTGGCCCACCATGCCCTGCGCAGACTCTTTCGGCACCAAATTGTCGTCCAAACCAAGCCCTGAAATGTGCGAATGCGAGGCGATCAACGAAAGCCCATTTAGGTCGCGCGCCTGGGTCAGTGTCGTGGCAATCGTGGACGTCTGCGGGTGTTAGTAGGTGAAAATAGGGTGTTTCGACGCGTTATTGCGAAAAAAACGGGTTTTGGCGCGTTTTTCGTGGCTTTTGGGCAACATACCATTGTTTGAGTGTGGGTTTAGAGGTGGTTTGGGATGCGAAAACGAGTGCTTGGATTAGGCAGCGTGGTCTTCGCGCGGCCACTGCCGCGTCACGTGACGCGGCCGGCGCTGTGTGCAGGACTATTAGGCTTTTGAAGGCGGCTGCAAATCCTACCCAGTGGGAGACAGTTATCTTGTTTGGTATGTATTGAATTGAGGCGCTGTGTTTCTTTTTGGCCAACACTTTTTCCATTCCAAAGACTGCAGTGTGGCAATAATATATGGGGGTGATTGGCTGAGGTAGGCGCGACATTTCTTAGCAGGTGCGGCACGACATTCTTGCTACATAGACCTGTTTTCAGTAACGCAGTCGTTTAAGTCTGCTAAGCTGAGGTCACCAGTGTCTCTATGTAAAATTTCGGTTAAAGTGATCCAAATTGAGCAGTACTTCTTTTCTGGCAGGTAAAGACTTCCCTCTCGTGGTCCGGCGAATCCATTGACAGTCCTACCGTCACGTGACACAATGGGTGTTAATTTGTAAGTGGGTGCCAAAACATTGCCCTTCAGTTTGTGTGAAGGAGAGTGGTGCTTAGACTGGTGATATTTATGGGCTACAGAATGGGATAGAGGCCTTTTTGAAAGACGCTTCGCTGGGAAAGGATCATGCGGATCCAAACACTAAACTAAGATCTATGTGTCGGAAACGAACAAGGATAGTATATCAAAACCGCTTTTTAACACTTCATTTGATGAAGTGTCAGTTCCAATGATTTTTAAAGTGAGGCCGAGGCGATAGAAACGACATCTCATGAAAATGTGCTATTTGAATTTCATCTTGACATGCAAGTCGCGACTTCAGTCTTACTTCACAATATGGGAAGTATAACATAATCCACAAGTGAATGAAGTAACTTTTTATCATTCAGCCTTGTGAAAGTGAAAAGCCATTTTCGGTTACATCAAAAGGTGTACACTGCATATCTCAAAGGATTGTGTTTGTTCCACGCTCTGTGCTATACAAGCGTTTGAGATGGAGACGAAATTAGCGACGAATCACAGCGAACAGTAGACAACGACGTCTTGATATTTACGGCCCTTTTTCGAAAACTGGCACGATGTTTTGCCACCAGCCACTTGATTAAACTGCAGGTTATCAATTCTTACTTTGGCGAATGTGTGCTTCAAAAATCAAATAAAAAATTCATCCTCAAGCGGAAACTCAAGGCGACTAATCTAATCGGAAACAATAATATAAGCCTTCATCTTAACAATGGTCATGCAAAGTAAAAAATTAACGGTCCTTACAGAGCTTGAGCAGACAGCTGCAGAGCATTCAAATGGCCAGCCTATCCGGAACCTCAAATCGAACTTTAATTGAGGAAGCGACCGGAACATTTATTCAGAGGGTGCTTTGAATGAGGTTAGAATTTGGGGTTGCCTCTTTTAATGAGACATCTCAAAGTTGCTATGCTTCAAGAGATAATGAGTTTTCTTCTAGGGCCGGATGTGTATGATAAAATGTGGGTGAGCGAACGCAAAAAGTGTTTGAAAAATAGAAGATCAGTATTACGATTAAAATATTTGGCCTTGTCACTGATTGCTTATACCCGCGATTGCGTTTGAAAATCGACCACCAGATAACAAAGTTGCGGATATAATGTAGTCTTTACTAATATAGATCAACACTAAGAAATGAGCAACTATTTGTTTTTCGAAGATAGTTGGATCTCATCAACGAAAGTTCAGAAACTTAGTGTGTAAGAAAAATATGATAAATCACCTACTTTTGCCCATCTTCACTCCATCTACCCAAAACCTTATCGGCTTTATCTGAAATGCAGTTGCTTGGTATTTATGTTGGTCCATGTAAACTCCGATGTCGCTTCCATATCTCTTAAATAATTGTCCCACCCTAGAGCTTGGACTCCACGTGAAGAAGCGCCTCGTCATACATCTCTTTAATTTGCTTCGCAAAGAACTTGGCTGCAATAGGACGCTTGAGTTTGACTGTCGGCGTGATCACATCTCGCTCAAGGGTCAAAGGCTCGAACTCCACGTAAACATTCTTCAACTTCTCAAATCCCGCCAATCCCTTCACGTTTTTGTTCAAACGCTGGAGAAGCAACTTCCTATTGGCGGGCTTGTTGATCTCACTTATGATCGTTTCGTCCAGCGCCCTGGAGGCGCCCGCAAAGCCGCAGACGTTTCTCAAAAATGCCACGGCTTTTTCTTTATCCACGCCTACGACGGCAACCAAAAAGCTCTGTGTGGAGTCGCCGTGGGCAAAACACTGGGTGAGAATAGAGTTCGACGAAAGATACACGTTTTCGATTTTTTCCGGCGTCACGTACTCGCCCTGGGCCAATTTGAAGAAGTTCTTGACCCGATCCACGATATAGAGACGGCCGGTATTTCTGTCGATTCTCGCAACGTCTCCCGTCGAAAACCACTCGCCATCGAAGCTCTTGCGGGTCTCCTCCTCGTTTTTATAGTAATGACTGAAAATCTGCAGGCCCCTGAGCTGCAACTCGCCCATATGGCCCCGCGGATCGTCCAAAGTATATCCCATTTCAGGCAACTCCTTGACCCTGATTTCACACGCCACACCTGGTGCGCCACAACTGTCTGCAGCCTTTTCATATGGGTCGCCAAACGACATTCCTGCAAACAGCTCGGTCAAGCCGTAGCCCTGGGCAAAACCTATATTGAGCGCGGCCTTCATAAACTTGATTGTCAGAGGCGAAATCGGGGCCAGGCCTGTGATGCAATGGTTCATGTTTTCGAAGCCGAGCAATTTTCGGACTTTGTTGATGAAAAGCGGGTCGTAGATCACGTGGCTGCCTTTCACGCCGTCGCCCGTTTGCCGGTCTAGTTTGGCTTTCACGACATGAGAAAAGACTGTCTTCTTCACAATCAGGTCCAGATAAATTGTGGCGTTTTTGATCGCGGACTCAAGCTTCGTATACACACGGGGCACGTTGGCCATGTGCTTTGGCTTCAAGATCTTGAGATCCTCAAGAAGCGTCTGGGGAGTTCCGTTTAATTGAGGGAACCCACAGAGCCCGCCCGTCGAAAGACTGTACCCCAACAGCTGGCGCTCGAAGATATGCGCGAGGGGCAAAAACACAATCTCAACGTCGTCCTTCACGTGGGGCACATTGCAGATGGTAAACATGATTCCTGCAGCGGTAGTGGCATGCGTCAACACCACCCCCTTCGGCTTTGAGCCCGTGGTCCCCGAGGTGAAACTGATCGTGTACACAGACTCCGGGGTGGGCGGAACTTCCTCATGGGGAAAGAGCTTGCCTACCCCGCAAACCTGGTCGAAGTCATAGAGCTCCACCAGGCAGTCACGTGATGCATCCACGAGGGCACGTGCTTCGGCATCTGAGTGGCTATTCAAGGGGTCCATTGACACGAGACAAATAAGCGCGGCGAGCTCCTGCGGGTATCGCCGTTTCATGTCCAAAATCGTCTCGATATGCGACAAAGACGCCACTACTATGGGCGACTCCACTAAGTTCAAAATGTATTCCGAAGCGTTTGGACCCAATGTATCGTACAACACCGTGTTTGTGATCGAATACGCAGCACACGCCAAGTCGGCAATGACCCATTCAGCCCTGTTGCCCAGAAATAAAGTCAACACAAAAGAAAGCGACTCGGCGTTGTACGACGCGCAGTTCTCGTAGTGCGTGTCGATTTTCACGTGGCTTTCGATGTTTCTGTTTTTGTAGGGGTTGTGCTGGAGCAAGTGGAGCACGCCGGCGCCAAAACGGCGTTTTTTCTCGTCCACTTGTGCATAAGACTCTGTTTCATAGTACGGTTGTGAAACGCCCGTTTTGTGGTCGAACGGCCTCGACGCCAAGGCCGGCCGGGCGGAAAACGAATTTGCAGCATTCTGCCACAACGCGTAATATGTGGTGAGCTCGGGAAGCACGCTTTTTTTGACGTTTGGCACGGCGTCGTTTCGGAAAACTGCAGAGTATCCCGGCTCGGCGCTTCCCGGAACTGCGCTAGCAGTAGAAGTGTTTTTGAGGGGAAGTTGCGTGCTTATAAGCTTTTCAAAAGTGACCCCTGTTTCACTCAAGGCTTTGAACACGGAGTCTGAAGATGCTGGCGCCAAAAAAGAGTCGCTCATATTGAAATTTCAGTAATGTGAAAGCTCGCACCCAAAAAGGCCAACGACAGTCCGCAATAAATGAATAGGTGTGATCCAAAAAGGATGAATGTGTCTTTGTAGAGTTTGTAAAAGCTCTAATAGTTTGTATACTTTTGAAAGCTCTAAAAGCTCGTATGGTTTTGTGTTGAACGAGCGGAAGAGAAAAGAATGGGTGCTGGAAAATGTAGGTATTTATATACACGGACACCATAATAGGTCTAAAAGATAATGTGGGGTACAGATCCTCGGGCCGACGCAGTGGAGAATGTGGGGCGCACACGCAGGTATTGTTTGCTGCAAACGTGAATAAAACAGTAAAAGTTGACTACTTCTTTTATTTAAACTTCTGCCAAAGGTGTTGGTAACGTGAGGCTACTTCAAAAGATGAAACTTAACATAATGTTTGGGGTATTCCAACAAAAAATGGAAGCCGAGGCAGGCGTACTGCATATAACGCATATATTTCATCCCACGTGACCTTCTGGGCCGGGCGTTGGCGGCACGGAGTTGGCGCAGCAGCGGGCTTATATGTCCTGGGTACCGAAATATGCGAAATTGGCAAGAAATCTCTTATTTTTGCGAATGAAGCTGTTAAAAAAACGCGCTTCCGCTCGCCCGCGATGCTTTTTCCTTATTTACGCTTCACAAGAGTGTTTGTAGTTTGGTGGAAGAAGCAAGTGTGATCATGTGACTAACGGTGTACACTCAGGCAACAACGACACAAATAATAAACTTTCGCAAGATCTCGGCCCACGGCGCGAGCCGCTGGTATCTACAGTCCACGTGACGTGAATTCGAAGCCAGTGTATGCAGGTCAGAGGAACAAATCGTTGTCTTTGAGAGTTTAATTTCAAATCAGTCTAATCCAAATTGGCAGAGTTTCAGGAGAATATTTTTTTGATTACAAAAACCCCACTTTTACTTATTGACAGCCGAAAGCTGTGAATTGGTGTTTCAGAAACATCACTTCACGTTACTTCTCATTTCTTATGTAATAGAGAGAGAAATGCTAAAAAGCCCGTGTATGAGATGATACATCCGCATCCGGTAAAAGCGTATCTCGGAGGGATTGACAATGAGTTACTTGACAGCCGTGTGGCTCAATTACCTTGAATTATTGATACGCAATTTAGCTGATTAAGAGGAAATTCGGAAATAGAAAACGAATGAACTGATACAAAGGGAAATGCTCAAGCTATTAAACACTTGCGTTTCAATACAAAATTGCCAAGTTTACTTGTGAGCCGGTCTTCCCTCCGACAAAAACATTTTCTAATTTCTGTTTCAGTTCTTTCCTAAAAACGTCTTGAACCTCTCCGGGATATCCAACTTTTCTAATTTGAGCTCGTAAAGCTGGATCTTTGTGCTAGAGTTGCGGCCAAGAAGACCCTCCAAGTCTGTCATAGTATTGATTTTCTCAGACTCATGTTTGTCCTGGCTTTTGTCGCCGAAAAGCCTGAAAAGAGCTGTCCAGTCCCACATATCCTGAATATCATTATACGAACGGGTAGGGCCCTTAATGGCCCTTTCCACAGTATAACCCTTATTATTAAGAAGAAAAATCTCTGGTGGCGCTGTCTCATATCTCAAAAACGTGGAAAGTTCCTGAATAGTCATTTGCGCCGAGCCGTCTCCCTCAATTAAAATCACCCTTCTGCTGTTGCCTGTATCACTTTCTGCTCTGGAAATTCCAAATGTGGCTGGAAGCGTATATCCAATGGAGCCGTAGAAAAACTGGGAAAAGAACTTGACACCTCTTGGGAACCTGAGATCTGCCGTTCCAAAAAGAAAACTGCATGTCTCGCAGACCAAAATATCGTTAGGCCTCAAGTACTCGTTAAAAAAATCGGTCAATTTATTCTGGGTAATGATTTCTTGCGCACAGCTATCCGAAAGCCCGAGCTTCCTCGCTTTAAGCGTGACTATGGTATTATCAAGCCTGCCGTTGTTGTATATGAAACTTGAAGCATCAAATTCACAAAAGAGCTTTTCAATCAAGTCGACAATGGAAAACAGGCGCTTTCCTGTCTTGGGGCTTTTGATTAGAATGTGCTCTCCGTCAATTAAAATATAGTCCGGGTGTACTTCAACAATTTCTTTGACTTTCGACAAGTCGCTGGAATATGCGCCCGAGTTCATTTCATTATTGGTGTGTCCAAGAATTAACAAAACATCGGTATCCTTTTCCACTGCTTTCACAACCTCGGGTCCTGAAGACATGCTACCACTGTAGACGCCCACAAAGTTTGGGAGGGTTTCATCGATGTTTCTAGCCATAGGTGTGGTGGCTAACTTGACAAATGTTTTTGGCAACGCTGTCACAAATTGATCTAGTGGTTTCTGAGCACCAAACCTGTCTGCTAAAGCGTCGCCAAGAATCGTGGGGCTTTTCGAAGTGTACAACTTGTTCAAAATTCTGTGAGATACGTTCGCCAACAACCCCGCATCAAGCAACTCAGAAAGTTCTAGAGGTTTGTTCAAAAAGGAAGATGAGACCAAGAGATCAGGAACATCGCTAGGTATGAAAATATATCCCGGACGTCTTTCTTGTAAAATGGTGACCAAAACCCTATCGATCTTTTTCAAGTTCAGTACGATATCTGAGTCTAACAGTTCTTGAATAACACAAAAGTCCTTGGATGCTGCTTTGTACACATTGTGGTCCGGAGCAAGTAGTACATTCTTGTTCTGAACTAAATGGTGGATATTTTTGACTTCGTTGTTTTCAACGCCATCTAACTTGCCCGCCTCTTTTGAGGACGATGTTCCAACTATATGTAAAATAGGAGCGTACTCAGCAAAAGCGCCTGCTATCCCATTGAGCGCCGAAAGTTCTCCCACCCCGAAAGTTGTGATAAGAACACTAATCCCTTGGATTGCTTTGGCATACCCGTCAGCAGCATAGGCGGCGTTTAACTCGTTGCAAAAGCCAACAAACTCCAATTTTGCAGCCACCGAGTCTGCATAGAGGTGTTCCAAAAGAGATAAGTTGAAGTCGCCGGGAATTCCAAAGATAGAGCGAAGTTTGGGATTGGCCTGCGAAATTCGAAGAAATAAGTATTCACCAAGAGGGATGTTTGCATCGATGTCGTTGAGGTGGAATTTTCTTTCCTCAGAAGGATCTCTAGTTATAGTTGGAGCCATAGACTATTATTGTTCTTGTCAAAAACAAACAGGGCCAATATGGTGAATATTTTAAGGACAAAAGGTGATATATAGTATTCCTTCAGAAAGTTTGATTGAATTACAAAAGAAGTTGTTTCAAAGCAGACTGCTTTGCCTAGAATTTTGTAGATATAGCTGATTTCTGTGCACTTGCTTGATGTGGAATATTATGCTTGAACCTCGGCAAATCGCGGCAAATGGAAAAAGCGAGAAAAGTGACAATGGAAAGGAAAATCTCCAGAATCGCAGCGACAATAACTCAATTCAAAACAAAAGCAAGAACTTTCAGTCAGTCAAATTACTGCAAAATACTCGTAAACATGAAAAGCTTCAATAACATAGCTTGCACTTTGCTTGCAACAAAGGCACCGCATAACATCAGTACACAATCTAAAAATCAACTGGGGCAAGGGCAAGAATTTATTCGGTTGTTTTTCCCTGAATCAGTGCTTGCCTGTAAAAGTCTTGAATCTCTCTGGCATATCCATCCTGCCTAAACGAAGCTCATGGAAACGGATCTTTTCGCTAGATTTACGGCCAAGAAGAGCCTGCAAGTCGTGTGGAGTGTCCGCTTTTATAGGCTCGTGTTTGGTCTCACACTTGTCACCAAAGACCTTGAAAAGAGCGGTCCAGTCCCATGCATCTTGAATATCATTATATGAACGCGTAGGGCCCTTGATTGCTCTCTCCACTGTATATCCTTCGTTGTTGAGAAGGAAGATCTCTGGGCCGGAGGTCTCGTATCTCAAAAATGTGGATAGTTCCTGGACTGTCATCTGCGCAGATCCGTCCCCTTGAATCAATAAAACTCTTCTTCCTCTTCGCAGATCTCTCTCTGCTCTCGAAATTCCAAACGTTGCTGCAAGCGTGTAGCCAATGGATCCATAGAGTGTCTGGGAAATGTAGTGTGTACCCTTTGGGAATTTGAGATCGGCAAGCGCGAACATGAAACTGCAAGTTTCACAAACCACAATGTCATCTGGCCGTAAGTAACTGTTGAAGAAATCTGTCAATTTGTTTTGAGTGATGAGATCAGGAGGGGTGGTGTCCAAAACGCCAAACTCCCTGATCTGGCGCCTGAACTTGATGTTATCCGTCATACCGTCATTGTATACAAACTTCGAGACATCAATGTCTTCGGAAAGTTTTTCGATCAAGTCAACAATGGAAAACAGACGAGCTTTTGTCTTCAAGTCCTTGGTGAGAATGTACTCGCCGTCAATTGCAATGTAATCTGGGTGAACTTCGACGAATTCCTGGACACGTGACAAGTCATTAGTATAGGCCCCGGAGTTGAACTCATTGTTTGCCTGGCCGAAAATAAACAACACATCAGTATTGTCCTCAACAGCTCGCACGGCTTCAGGACCCGACGACATTTGGCCTCCGTATACTCCAACAAAGTTAGGCAACCCCTCATTGATGTTTCTTGACATAGGAGTAGTTGCCAATTTGACAAAGTTTTGTGGCATCGTAGCGACCAATTTGTCGAGTTGTGTTTGTGCCCCGAATCTGTCAGCCAAGGCGTCCCCCAAAACAGTGGGGCTTCTTGAATTGTACAACTTGGTCAAGATCCTTTGAGTAACATCTGCCAACAAGCCTTCATCTCTCAACTCGGCAAAGTCCAAGGGGATTTGCAATCGGGCTTTAGGTATTAATATATCCGGAACGTCACTCGGAACAAAGAGATAGCCAGGCCTTCTCTCTTGCAAAACAGTGACCAAAACCCTGTCGATTTTGTCCAAGTTCAGTGCGACATCTGTGTTCAAAGATTCTTGAATCACAGAGAAATCCTTGGAAGCAGCTTTGTAAACATCGTGATTAGGCCCCGCCAACGGGTTTTTGTTCTGCACCAAGTGGTGAATGTTTCTCACCTCCCGCTTTGTAGCTTTTTTGGCCTGTTCTGCCTGTTTCAAGGACGATGTCCCAATTATATGTAAAATAGGGGCATATTCCGCAAAAGCACCGGCAATTCCGTTGAGCGCCGAAAGTTCTCCCACCCCAAAAGTTGTGATAAGAACACTGATCCCTTGAATTGCTTTAGCATACCCATCAGCAGCATAGGCGGCATTTAGCTCGTTACAAAAGCCAACAAACTCCAATTTTGCAGCCACCGAGTCTGCATAGAGGTGTTCCAATAAGGATAAGTTGAAGTCCCCTGGGATTCCAAAAATGGAACGCACTTTTGGGTTAGCCTGGCAGATTCGAAGAAACAAGTATTCACCCAAAGGAACGCTTGTTTTGAAAAACTCTGGGCTAGAAAAGTTCTCGTCCGAAACCGCTCTAGTGATAATTGGAGCCATTTTTGGGTTGTTGCGATAGAAGAGATAAGCAGAGGTACCGAAAAGTGGTGTAAAAGAAGAGATGGTTGTGTTGCTAATCCGCTGAAATCTGCCTAGAAAAGGGGAGTTTCCAGCTAATTTATATACTCGAAATTATAAGGACGTTTATGTTCATGAGTTGATCTATTAGGTTCAGATACTGGCAACTGGCGGCAAAGGAGATATAGGCCGAAGCGCGCTGGGCTTATGTGCACTCCGAAGCTTAAATTAAAGTGTTTCTAGGAAAAAGGAAAAACAGGAACATGGCTCTTCGCTACTCTGTGGATAGTCGTGTTTTATTGTGCAGATTAACAGGAATGTCTTATTGTAAAATTCTGGCTTTTGTGTCACTCGAAAAATGCGCAAAAGGGTATCATAACGAATGTACGTACTCCGCTTTAAAAATATTCTCTGTCATGGCCTAGCGCGCCTCGAACCACCCTCTCCATAGAGATAAGCTTCTTGGCCGACATTTTCTTTAATTTCGATAGTGATAGCGCGTTTCTTCTGATTTGATTTGGTCTATGACAGAGTACAGGATTCTGCGCTAAATACAATACCCCTATCACTTTGAAAGTTGGCTGTTCAGCATTGCTTATTTAACACAGTTTGCAATTTAAGGTCTCGCAGAGTTCAGGAGTTAAACAATTGACATAGCCACCCGCATAGCTTTTTAACCGCTGGCGCCTTTATTTCTGTGTCTTGAGCAGTAGGCCTCGCTGATCTTTATCTTCATTTCAAGTTACGATTATGTTCTACTTGGGCAGTCACTTTTGAATTTGCGACTTCTTACTTTGAAATACATTGACTCGAGTATTAAGAGACTTTTATTTCCTCCATATAAACAATATTTGAGGTAAAAAAAAAAAGGATACGGGAGAATTTTTCAAGTCTAGGAAAGAGGGGGCAAACCTATGCCATGGATGCGTACTTTAACTCAATTTCGTGGCCGGCAATTGCGAAACTCTATTTGTCGAAATTCTCTGGGCACGAGCTGACGATACGCCCGCTGATGTTTGGACCGATTTTTTGAGGCAAGGTGCTAGAAAACGGTCATTTATAAATAATGTTTAAGGGGAAAAAATGAGAGGTTATTCGGGAACAAAAGTCGGTCGGACTCTTGATGAAAATTCTGTATTACTGGTTCTGGCTAGAATGACCTTAACAATACGGCAGGTGTGTCCTCGATTACCACCATTTAGGTCTTACCACGTTTAGTTCTGTGTCTGGACTCTTTCTTTTTAGACATACACGGAGTTCCACTTTTTGAATACTGATTCCAACGCCCATCTGTGAGTGAGTTCCACATCTTATGACAATCGCAGTTTGAAAGCACAACGGCAAGTTTATGAAAATTTTGTGCCAGTTATAGGATAGATCTCAGGTCAGCCCAAAAAGGAGCAGAACAATATAGCATTGAAAGCCACACTACAACACCCGTTCTCCAACCAGACCAACTCGCCGTTTAATACCCGGTTTCATATAACCCTTTATTTCGTTAATAGATAATTACATCCTTTCCCAGACTGATCACTTCCCAAGCAAAGTCTTGAATCTTTGGGGCACATCGAGCTTGGCCAATTTAAGCTCGTAGAGACGAATCTTTGCGCTATCTTTGCGCCCACAAAGGCTTTCTAAATCACTGGTGGTATCGACCTTTTGCGCCTCGTGCTTCTCACAGGTTTTGTCGCCAAAAGTCTTCAAAATGCTGGTCCATTCCCAAGTATCCTGGATATCGTTATACGAGCGAGTAGGGCCTTTAATGATTCTCTCCACAGTGTAACCCGAGTTGTTGAGAAGGAAGATCTCTGGGCTTTGTGTTTCGTACCTCAAAAAGGTGGAAAGTTCCTGGATCGTCATCTGCGCAGAACCGTCTCCTTGAATTAAAATCACGCGCCGGCTTGTGCCCAAATCTTTCTCGGCTCTGGAAACTCCAAATGTCGCTGGAAGCGCATATCCGATAGAGCCGTAGAAGTTCTGCGAGAAGAACTTGACGCCTTTAGGAAACCGAAGATCCGAAATGCCAAAGAGGAAACTGCATGTTTCGACCACCAAGATATCGTTCGGTCTCAAATAGCTGTTGAAGAAATCCGTCAACTTGTTCTGGGTAATTACTTCTTTGGGAACATCGTCGGCAAGCGAAAACTGCTGGAGCTCGCTCTTGGGGCTGATGTTGCTAATCTTCCCGTCATTGTGAGCGAGTTTGGAAGACTCGAAATCAGCAGCAAGACGCGCAATCAAGTCCACGATCGAAAACAGCCTTTTTCCCGTCTCCAAGTTTTTGATCCAAATACACTCTCCGTCAAGAAACACGTAGTCGGGATGCACCTCCACGTAATCTGCGATCTGGCTATAACTGGCCGAATAAGCACCTGCGTTGATCTCGTTGTTCAAGTGCCCAAGAGTCAACAAAAAATCGGTCTCCTTTTCAAGAGCAGTTTTCACTTCTGGGCTCGAGGATAAGTTCCCGGCGTAAACGCCAACAAAATTGGGCAAGTTCTCGTCGATGTTTCTGCCGAGCGGGGTGGAAAACAACTTCACAAAGTTCGAAGGCAATTTTTCCACAAATTTATCCAAAGCAGCTTGAGCACCAAACCGGTCAGCCAAGGCATCGCCCAATACAGAAGGGCGCTTTGAAGAGTAGAGTTTTTCCAAAATTCTCAGCGAGACCGATTCCAACAAAGACTCATTGGTCAACTCACTAAAATCTAAAGCCTGCTCCAACCTGATTTTGGGAACCATGAGATCGGGAATGTCGCTTGGAATGAATATGTATCCGGGTCTTCTCTCACGCAAAACGGCCGCCAACACAGTATCGATTTTTTCGAGGTTCAGAGCCACGTTGTCGTCTAAAGACTCTTGCGACACACAGAAATTGTCAACCACAGACTTGTAAACATCGTGGTTGGGAGCGGCCAACGGGTTCTTGTTATGCACCAAATGATGGATGTTTCTAACAGTCCTCGAGTCGGCGTCACGTGCCTGCTGGACCTGTTTAGTGGAAGTCGTGCCCACGATATGCAAAATAGGAGCAAACTCGGCAAAAGCACCGGCAATTCCGTTCAAAGCGGAAAGCTCTCCTACACCAAAAGTCGTGATCAAAACACTCAAGCTTTCCATGACTTTGGCGTATCCGTCAGCGGCATAAGCGGAATTGAGCTCATTGCAAAAACCCACAAACTCGACTTTTTCTGCCACTGTATCTGTGTAAAGATGCTCCAATAAGGCCAAGTTGAAGTCGCCGGGGATTCCAAAAATCGAGCGGATTTTGGGGTTTGCCTGGCAGATTCTAAGAAAAAGGTATTCACCAAGCGGAATGTGCTCGGAATTTGAAGAAGCGTGAGAGATAGGCTCTTCAGATAAGGCTCGGGTAATAATGGGTGCCATTGTATTCGTATGCGTGCTTCAGAATTACCTAAAAGTCAAGTTGAGACCAGGGAATAATAGCTTTTGTAATGAATCAGTAAAGGAATTGAATTTTGGAGGGGACTCGGCATGTTTAAGTATTGCTTGATGTGGACATGGACATGTCTGGGCCACTCGCTTGGCTGGATCGGTATAAACCGGCTGTTCGCGGGCGAGCGCGGTAAGTCGCGGCAAGAAGCGGCAAAAAGCGGATAGTGCCGGCTACAAGCGGGAAATTAGCCGAAACTAAGCGGGTGGAAGCGGATACGCGCGGCCTGCAGGGCGAAGCGATTCTCGGATACGAACGCGGGTTTTGCAGCCACAGTGATTCGATGCTTTTTAAAAAAGAAATCAGACAATGCAAACGTGACGACGCAGGAAGATACGCGGATCATGGCCTCAAAAGATCAGTTCTTGATGATACAGCGAAACTCCGTTGATTTGATGAACGTGGTTTTTTTCAATTTTGATAGGCAGCTTATCGAATTACCAATAATAAAGGTTGGCCAGGGGGTCGTTCCACGTGACCAACACTAGCAAAACTAAGCTCGTTATCGCCTAATACTTTTGATCTTCTGCGGCTTCAATGTAAGTCTTGCTGTGATAGTTGCTCCAGACATTCGAAGCGACCAGTCACATTCTGAAATCTATGAATATTTAACAAGCATACCTTGCGAATCATAAACCAATTTTCCGATTTCTGCTCGTCGATAACTTCTGTTTTTTATTAATCGGTATACATGTGTAATTATTTTGCTAATCGAAGCATCAGATTCAATTTTTGTCGGAAACTTATTAGCTTGATCATATTCTGGATTCATAAAGGCGTGAGCATTTGCAACTTTTGGATCTCGAAATTGACTTTTATGCCTCGGTGACACTCTCGCCCCCCTTAAGAGATATGAGTGAGTTGTAAGTTATGCTAAAGTTCTTGCTTGCTTATGTAATCACGAACTACCTCTTTCACTCAATATACACCTATGAAAGCCACCACCGATTGTTTTGATATTTTTCGGCTTTCACCTCGTTATTGAAGGGAGCGGGGCTGTCGATATCAAATCTGGCAGGCTCGAATGGAAACAGCAAGGTTTCGCGCATAATGAAATTAACTGAGATCATATCAATGGGATTTCACTGTAAGAGCAAGATCTGCAAATTAACCTTTTCTTTGAAAATAGATTCAGGCTTTAAACAGCTGAACGTATGATGTGCAAGTTTTTCTTTTCGAAAACACACCAGCGTGTTACTGGTTCCTGGTAGTAGATAAGAGCCCATAGTTTTCGCAAAGTTTGGCGTTTGTGTTGTAAGTGCATGCAAAGTTCTCCAAGACTTGATCCAAAAATAACAAAGTCAGGGGCTAACTTCGTTGAGTCTCTAGTATAAATCATTCACTTAGCCATGGACTCAAATTTAGTTGACTCAACCATCTATTTCGCACGAAGACTACCGTATTGTCTCTCTACTAAACAGTGTATACTGGCACCATAAGAAACCGTCCCCTTGCGACCCGCAAAACTCCAATGATGGCCGATATTTATGAATCCCCAGCCCTGCCCTTTGTCCTCTCACCCCAGCTCTGATCTAATCTTTGACTCCATCCACCACCTGGAGGTACTCATAGTAAAACGCTATGATCTGCAAGTGCGAGTCAAACACAATGTGCTCATCTGCACCATGTGCATGCGCCTGGACAGTAGGAACCAAACCCGGCCTGTATCTGTATATATGCTCTGTGAGGTCCCAATAGTGCTGCGTATCTGTATTTCCTGCGGCCATTCCCGGCACAGGGATTATGGTAGTGCCGTCAAACTCCGCCATTGTTCCGGCACACACCTCCTCGTAGACGTGTCTCAAAGAGCCCGCAAAAAGCGCCCAGTGATCGTCGTTTAGAGGAGTAGCAGGCGCCGGCGCAAGCAGTGCCTCTATGGAAATGGTGAAATGGCCGTTTTTCGTGCGAGGAACAATTGTTTCATTACCGTTTTCGACACCGAGGCCGAATTGCCTGGCCACAGAAACCACCAAGGCCAAATTGCGATCGAGCACTTCTTGCACACTGCTTTCTACGGCGATCCGGTGATTAATAAGAACTTCCACGTACTCCGGGAGCGCGTTCGACTTGACGCCTCCAAAAATTATATCCACCGCCTGGGAGGTGGTCACAAGATATCTGTTGGTGAGATCCGAGTGGTATATTTCCGCGGCCACGTGCTCGCTGGCACGTTTACAAGTTTTTGCGTTTTTGATCGCTTGCGCGAAGCCAGGCTCTAGTTCCGTCGAGTGCTCTGCAATACACTGGTACTCGTAAAACGTGGGGTTTCTGGGCGTGAACTGGGGAGTAAACGGCCGGTTTTCAAACCGCGTCACGAGCTCGCTGATTATTCCAATGGCAGTGTGGTCGGGTGGCACTGACGAGTGGCCGCCGGGCGTGTTCAAGCCAAGTTTATAGTTCAAGGAGCCTTTTTCCGAAGTGCCGACCAAAGCAAGAGAAACGCCGCCGTTTTTGACAAGGCTCTGGCCACCTTCGTCGACGACGGCATAGACGCCGTTTATCCCGTACCGCTGCAAAAGGTGTTTGCCTATAAAACGAGCGCCGTTTTCGCCGCCAATTTCCTCATCGAAGCCAAACGCAAATACCACTGTCCGTTTTGGGCGGAATCCGTCGGCATGTAATAATTCGGCCGCCTCGAGCACTCCTACCAATAAGTTTTTGCAATCTGCAGAACCACGGCCCCAGAGTTTCGTGCCGTCAAAAACACCTTCAAACGGCGGGTGCGTCCACTGGTCAAGAGTCGCCTCTTGACTCGGCACGACGTCTTGATGGGCGCTCAAGACTACCGGTTTAAGGTCTGCTTCCGAGCCCTGCCACGTGATCACGAGCCCCCACTCGTTGACTTTTTCTACTGTGCAGAATTGCCAGATTTGTGGGAATGCTGTTTTCAAATACTCGTGAAAAGGTTCGAATTTCTCGCGCCAGTAGTGCGGGTCGTTTTCGACAGAAGGAGCCGTGTCCGACACATGTGTGCGTATTTTCACAGCACCCGACAACTTAGCGGCGGAGGCTTCTCTAAATTCGGCGTCATGCACGATTCTCACCACCGTGCTGTTATCGGAGAGGTACGCCTCGGGCCGAACGTAGTCTGGCACCTGGCAAACGGGGCTTTTCGCCGACTTTTTTAGAATAGATTGGGAAGGCGACCTGAGGCCAGCTAAAGTTACTAGAATGAAGCACACGCAGAGCGCCACGCCTTTCACAAGAAAGATGGCACTTCTGGGATTTTGATGTGGCTTTCCACCTCCCTTCTCATAATTGGGAGACCTGGATTGCAGCATGTTGACAGGCATGAGGAAAAAGAAAAAAGAAGAGTGCTAAAGGCGCAAAGTGCGGGCTTGCCAAGAAAAGTACGCGGAGCGGGGTCAGGTCAGATTAGGCAGAGCGCTTCACTTGCACGAAAGTGCGGGTGATAAGATAAGATGTGATAGGACCGCGCATTGGTTGGTTTGTTATCATGCCCAATCTGATACGGAAGTGGGGCGAGTCAAGCATCGGGAGTCAAGATGCACATTTCTGGTGTACGAATCTTTGTTGATTATCCTGTAGATAACGATTGCTAGCCAATCATCAAAGGATCAATCAGCAACTTCCGGCCGGTAGATTTTTGTAGGTGTGCTGCAGATCTCAATTTGAACTCTTCGATGATTGTGCTGCCTCTTTGTGACTTGTGAACAAAAATGTGAAATTACATGGAATAGGCCAATTTTCTGAGATCAAGACTACGAAGTTGTGATTCATGACTCGTCCCGTCTAAAAAGCTTCTTTCAACGAACTGTCCTGACTCCTCTAAAACCTAAAAATCCTGACTCTATCAGCGTTCTTCGCGATATGGACTGCGTCGCACCTGACTCGATCGAACCATTACTGCATCGGGCCGGCGAACGTCGGATGCGGTCGGCAGCATGCGCGCATAGACGCGGAATTCATACGCCTGATGCCCCGCCAACCGTGCGTCTGCAGATACGCGCTGCTCTCGAGTTTAGCTTGATGGCGAGAGATGATTTTACTTCTCGGTAATGCGAGTCATACAGCTGCAACGAAGCGGCCATAGAGCTCAGTTCCCTGAAAATAAGATCCCAGGCCACGATCAGAAACCGCTCAGAAAAGATCCGAGAGGCACACCGCCTCAAATAAGCCTTGTCGAGTTTCGCGATAAATGGCGCGCGGAGAGCAGGTGCCGGTACGGCACATGAGTTATCTCTTCACTTGACCTTTCGTTATCTGATGAGCTAGCGCCCAGACAACAACTAAGCCGCCCGGGAATCAAGTAAGCCACCGTGCTGATCAAGGCGGCAATGCTGTATCTGAGATTTAAATACGTTGGAAAATCCCCGAAAATGAGGTTGCAGTTTATTCACTAGTGTCATCAAATCATCATGGACCCTGAGAAGCAGGACAAAAACGAGCTTGCGATCAAGCAAGTGTTCTCCCAAGAAAACGGAATCACTACATTCATCTCGCCCAACACCGGAAAACCGGTGGTGATCTCCGGCGATGGCGACGAGGCGATGAAATACGCGGAAAACATCGACGACGCGTTCGATTTGGACCCGGAGGAAGACAAAAAGTTGCTCCGCAAAATCGACATGTACTTGTTGCCGTTGGTGTGCATCACGTACTGCGTGCAGTTCATGGACAAGCAAACGATCTCTTACGCTGCGATTCTAGGCTTGAGAACCGACTTGAAAATGGTGGGCGACCAATATTCGTGGGCTGGCTCCGCGTTTTATTTCGGGTACCTTTTCTACGAGTTCATCGGCTCGTACACCCTCCAGCGGTTCAATCTTTCGCGCGTGTTGTCCATCTACGTGGTGCTCTGGGGCATGATTCTTTGCTTACAAGCGGTTCCGCAATACGCCGGGTTTGTGGTGTTGAGAGTCATTTTGGGTGCGCTTGAGTCGTCCGTGACCCCGGCGTTTATGATCATCACGTCTCAGTGGTACAAAAAGGAAGAGGTGTTTCTCAGAACGGCGCTTTGGTTTTCGTGCAACGGTGTGGGCACGATGCTTGGGTCGGGGGCCATTGCTTACAACGTGTATATGAACCGCGACAGCTACAGTATAGAGCCCTGGAAGTTGATTTTCATCATCACGGGCGTGATCACTATCGGGTTGGGTGTGGCCATCTTCTTCCATATCCCCAGCAAGCCCACAGACGCGTGGTTTTTGACCGAAAGAGAAAAGAAAATGGTGGTGGAGCGCATCAGAGGCAACCAGCAGGGGTTCGGCAACAGCCACTTCAAAAAGGAGCAGCTTATCGAGACGTTGTTGGACTACCGCACGTGGTTCTTGTTCATCATGGGCGTGTTGTGCAATATTCCGAACGGCGGCCTCACGAATTTCGGCTCGATTCTTTTGAAAGAGAGATTGGGCTATTCCACAGGCAAGAGTTTGTTGATGAACATGCCGCTTGGCGCCGTGCAGATCGGCGGTCTTGTGTCCATTTGCTACTGCTACCGCTTCTTCGCGTACCGGATGTTTTGGTCGATTCTCACTTTTTGCATCACGTTGATGGCGACCTGTTTCCTTGCCTTTGCGGAAAACAAGAAGTTGCAGATGGCCGGGTACTCCATGACGTCGCTTTTGTCGATCTCGTCGATCTTCATTTTGTCCTTGATTGCTTCCAACTGCGTGGGCCACACGAAGAAAGTCACCACCAACGCCATCTACTTGATTGGGTACTGTGTGGGAAATTTGATCGGGCCCCAAACGTTTATTCCCAGCCAGGCGCCCAAATACACCAGTGCTGTGGTTGCCATGGTGGCGTGTTTCAGTATCGTCATTGTGTTGATGGTCATCATGTGGGTGGACTATTACCTTGAAAATAAGAGAAGAGATGCCAACATGGACAGCGACTTGGTGAGGGAGTTCCAGGCGCTAGATAACCACGAGTTTGCTGATTTGACCGATAAGCAGAACCCGCTTTTCCGGTACGTCATTTGAGTGGGGTTTATTGGAATTAGATAAATTATAAGGTAGGCGAATAAACGGAGTGAACATACAGGCAGTGCTGAAATGTAGTCGTGAGGAATGGTCAGTTTGATCAGAATCAGTTTTCTTATTTTGATAGACGTGGACAGCGTGATTGGTCTGAACTATCGCGTCTTCCTCGTGATTTCAAGTGCACGAGAGAAGACCACTATTTGGGAAACAGTGATCATTCTAGTGAGAGAGCCAAACTTTGGAAACAGGAAAAACAAGGAACAAAGCATTCATCAATAGCGACCTGACGTGCCTTCGTCTATTGGAATAACGCGCAATCAGTTTTGTCTTAGCACTCTCAGCGGTCAGTCCCAAATCCGTTGGCTGACATTATGGTCAACACTCGTAAGATTCTGTAGCGATTCTTCATCGAGAAAAACTTTACAATCACAGCACTTGAATTAGCACATTTCACTTCTGCATGATCACAATCGACCATCGGTGAACGAGTGAAGATTCTTTTAACATGACCGCTTTTCGATCGTGATACAAAAAGCTAGGTTTTAAGGAAGCACGGTTTTCGGAACTATGAGAATGAACTTCTCCCAAAAATAGTGATGATCATAAGATCTTTAGCTCGCCCGTTGGAAAAAAAAAAAAGAAGTTTTGTGCATTTTGCCCTTGCTTCGAGCCATACCGGAATCAAAATTCCATTTAAATTGCAATAAATCAAACCAAGGATTTAACAATCTGGACGCAAAACGCCAGGTCCACTTGCTATAGTCAAGAGACGACTGGGTATCAATGGCTGGCCCCTTCTTTGGGCCTTAATTAAAAATCTCCGCTCTACTTCACACAAGCTCATATCAATGAAGAAGGCCATAACTGTCCAAGTGCACTTCAAGCGCAAGTGTTTTTCATAAGTCCATCCGCCGATTTCATGGGAGATAGGCACAGTTGACCAACACATCTATTGATTCGGGATTAGAGATTGAAGACGGATTCCAATTTTATCCTTAGTAACTGTCTAGTTCCTCAAGTTTGCAGCTCAGAAAAAGTCTGTCAATATCACAGCGCAGGCATAGCCTTCGTAAACATGTCCGCGACATTTTCCTAAACGTTTAAATACCTAATCAAATTGATGTTCTTCACGAGCCTCCGATGAAAGATACTCACTCCAAGATTAACCAATCCCAGCTTGCGTGATTACAATTTTCACTTACATCATGTAATGACCGCTTGAACATCCTCATATAATCATACCTCATTGATTGTAAAACCAAGACTCTCGGTCAAATTCTTCAGATGTTGTTAGGCGCGTGATACCCGGCTAGGGGAAATGTCGTATGTATTTAAGTAGTCTAGTCAAAGCTAACCTCTTTCCATCAATAGAACTATCGTGGGAAGGGGTTTATATATGTAGAATCCAGCTAGTAGGTCTAGGAGACTATCTGACAAATGCTGACTAATTGGAAGCCAACGGTGGCAAACCGGTGGCAAATGAGTCAGCTTGCTTACTAACCGGCTTGGTCATAACCATGACTAATGAGGTTAGTTAGATTGTCATCTAAATGAGCACCATAGCACTAAACCGCTATGGGGTCCCTGACAGATGTTCTCTCGTCTTCTTTCTATAAGGCAACGAGTTCAGCAGCTGCAGTGTTTTTGATGAAGCTTTTCTGTTTTCTGCTTCACCATTGCACATCACGTTTGTTGAGGTATACGGCCACCCCAAAACCCAGTTTCACGTCTTCTTTCGAAACAAATGATGCATCTGCATAAGTCTCAGGCCCGCCTTTTCTCTGACCCCTTGGCTTGCCTCTTTGTCGCTTCATCGATAGTTCATCTCTGGTCTATAGCTGCCAGAATATATCTTAGACAAAGAACTAGCCTCTCAAACTATTTTTGGTTGCGTTCAATGACTCTCGAGCTAGATAATTTCCAGCGAAAGATGAGTCCGGTCTAGTATTTTTACGGCCCAGTCAATACGTTGGGCACCAGACTGATACGTCGTTTTCTTTGGACCTTTTTAAGATTTTTGAGCAATACTTTGGTGACTTTTTTTTTGGACAGTTACCCGAGCCCGTAATAGTCCACTTTGGTCGGACTTCTCTGGAGTACTAAATTGTGGTTTTCAAGCTCCCTCAGTCGTAGCAGACTCCGTCGTATGTAAGCTATTAACGAATATCAAGGTGCTTCTACCGCTGATACAGGCTCAATTGAGATTGAAGGAGATATTCGCCCTTGATTAAATCGCATTGACCAGTGTTCAACGAATCATGTGTCGGATAGATCAATCATGTTGACTACGTTTTCTTCGACTATATTTTTGGAGTATGTTGAAAGATGGTTGATCTATGGTCCGGTGTTTCATACTCAATACTCAACTCTTCTAAAACTCGTCCGAGATATTTTAAGACAAGTCTTCTCTCAAAAACAGCATCATTTCCCGTGACTAGGAAAGGAGCATCCACATATAGTACGTGTGGAACAATTCAGTTTGTGGTTGGTGAATATGATTTCCAAGCACGGCTCCAGATTCATTGCAACATTGGCAAGGCATATATTTTATTGAAGTTTATAAACTCATCCGCTAACAATCTGACGTGGCGAAACTTTGGCGTGCTTTAAATCATTTCGAATGAAAACCATCAACTCCTCGAGAAGATAGAAAGACACAGCCACAGCTCTCAGTGTATAATAATGAAAGCTGTCTTAGGTAAAATGCAGACTGTTCCAGCTCGTTTATGCTCCATCTTTAACTTTCAAAAAGCCATCGAGCTTCATTGTGTTGAACTCATTACAGTATTTGTAGAGACACCCGTTCTTCCATCAAACGCCTTGCACCAGGATTATCCACACCCTCATTTTCGTTCGGATCGCATAGTGTATAATGCGGGTTCTTAGATTCAGAGGTGGGACAACCAAAATCATCCACAACGAAAGATGGAGCACACAACGCGTTATTTATAAACCCAAAGAACTTCAAACTTTCGCTATTTTCGATCACAGCGCATTTGTTGCCGATTTTCGCGTAAACCGGAAAATCTTTCATATAATGGATCCGAAGTTGGCGGCACTTATAAACGAGCACCAGAGACTTGACCAAATAAAGAACAATGGGCCCATCGCAACTTAAAGCAATCTTTGAATTTTTGAGAGATATTGCATGAATAGAGTACGGTAGGTTTTCGTGCTTTTGAGCACCCAAAACCGTGCTTTGATCGAGCTTTTCGATGTATACAAGCCGTTTAAAGTTTTCCGGCCCCATAACAAGAGTTTCGCCTCATTTCTCGCCGAATTTTCGAGGCTCGTACTCTAAAGCTTTTTCAAAATCACGTCTTTGTTTTATTTCCGAGATAGGCGCTATAGGAGGACCCTTTTTACACCAAATTAGACGCGTTGGTTTCCATATATGCTCTATCTACCGCTTGAAAAAGCCAAGACATGTTGTTTTTTGCCTGTCTTCGCTCGTAGAGCGTGGCCTGGCCGCCACCGCTTATATAATCAATATACTGCTGGTTCACGAGCATAATCTCGCTTTTTATGTGGGGATTGTCGAAAAAAAATTTCTATAATTATTTAGCAAAACTAAGTGTTAACGTACTTCCCTGCTCACCGAGACTCCCTGCTCACCGAGACAAAATTTTCGCGATACGGCCTATTTTAGATTTGCCCATACTCCGCCACTACGATTGATTTTTGATTGAAATCTTGAGCTAGTAGAAAGGAAACACGCGGGTATTTTTTGAATATGGTTATAAAAAATTAGGAGTGTATTTGAGTGGTTTATGCGTCGAGGCGTCAAGAGCACGAATGAGGCAGAAATAGTTTCTTTTTCTCAGCTTTGAAAGGACTTTTCTCTATCAATTCCCGGTAAACTAAGTTTATACCATTTAAGTGTCATCTGGGCATCTTTTGCTTTTTTGCGCCTTCAAACAAAATATAGCACACCTAATTGGGTTTGGAGCTATTACCTGTTTTAGTAGAGGTTAGGGCGTCGTCACGTGACATTTTTGTGAGCCAGGCAGAGGGCTCTCATCCGCTCATCAGGCTTTCGGGGTTTTGGTAGCTTTAGAGCCGCACTTTGGCTCACGAAACTGTCACGTGACCGCGCCCTGTCCCCCACTAAAACAGGCAATAGCTCCAAAACCAAGGAGGTGTGGTATATGTCATTTGACTGGACATAGAAGAGAAACTTGCCCAGATAATCCACAAAAGGTATAAACTTAGTTTACCGGGAATTGATAGAGAAAAGTCCTTTCAAAGCTGAGAAAAAGAAACTATTTCTGCCTCATTCGTGCTCTTGACGCCTCGACGCATAAACCACTCAAATACACTCCTAATTTTTTATAACAATATTCAAAAAATACCCGCGTGTTTCCTTTCTACTAGGTCAACATTCCAATCAAAAGGCAATCGTAGTGGCGGAGCATGGACGAATCAAAAATAGGCCGTTTCGCGAAATTTTTGTCTCGGTGAGCAGGGAGTCTCGGTGAGCAGGGAAGTACGTTAGTACATGGGCACAAAATAGGTACAGCCACGACGTAAGGTGGGGCTTTATTCATAGAAGCGTAAAGTATTGCTTCATGCTTTTCGGGCAATTTATATACTGTTCTTTGCCGAGATGATGTGGGCAACATTCATTGTATTTGAGTTCAAATCCTGTTCATTTCACAAGCTTACATGCCACTCCGGGCCACGCTCGCTTGAGGCTTAGATGCATTTACAGGCCCATCTATGACTATACTAACAAATTCGGTTCATGTTTCATTCGGTTTTCTTGACTTTCTTGTTTATCTTGGCGATCACTGTTTCACAAGCTTTGTTCTTCCCACAAGCTGGTCAGCGATCTTCCTCGTATGTTGCCACGAGATCGTCTTGGGCATTCTCTTGGCGATCTCTGTCTCGTAGTCGTACAACTGTCTGATGGGGGTGAACTTCAAATGAGACGACTTGATTCCCAACACAGCGGCGGTTGCTGACGTCTTCTTGTCATCGGAGCTGAAGTCCTCTGCGTACCGAAATCCCGCAATGTCGTCGCTCGAATCCTCGATGAATTGCACAGCCTTCACGGCAAATCTACAAGCTCTCGTTCTGTCGATCGGCGTCGGAAGGCCACCCTGCTGGACGTGGCCTGGAACTGCAGTCTTGACGTCAAAGGCTCCCTCTGACTCCAGTTTCATGATGTTTGCGATGACCTCCGTGGATAGCACCTTGGAGGCGTTGATGCTCTTCAAGATCAATCTGCCTGATTTTGTGGCGTTGCCCGATCCAGTCGCAAACGACTCGGTCAACGACCTGATATCAAGCTCTAGCTGGGCCAAGTCAATGCCCTCTTCAGGCACGTAGGAGACTTGAGCGCCGCACGCCAAGCCGGCATAAGTGGCGATGTATCCCGAGTTGCCTCCCTGCACCTCGATGACAAACGCACGGTTCCGCGTAGCCGAGGCCGACTGCTTGACAATGTCACAGTAGTCCATCAAAGCATTCAAGCACGTGTCGGCGCCTAACGAGTAATCGGTCCCGGGCACGTTGTTCGAGAGCGTGGCCGGAATCAACACCATGGGGATTCTGAAACTGGGGTACATTGCACGGGCCTTCTCCAACTGGTGCAACGACTCGAACGCCTCGAAGCCGCCGACCAACACCAAGCCGTCGAAGGAATACTTCTCGAAGTAGTACGCGATCATGCCGAGGTCTGTTTCCTCGGGCGTGGCTCTGTTGGTCCCGATCTCGCACCCGCCTTTGGACATCCAGCCCTCGATGCTCAACCAGTCAATGGCGCGCACGGACTCGTGTCTGGCGAGCCCCGAAAAGCCGTTGTGGATGGCATAGGGCGTGTGGCCACGCGACATGCAGTACGTGGCCATGGAGTAGATGGCACTGTTCATGCCGCCCGCCGGCGCGCCGATGTTGATGATGGCAATGCGCTTTCTCTTCTCGACGGGGAGCGAGGGCTTCTCGTGGTTGGCCGAGTTGATCGCCATGAAGTTGTGCAAG
>JAKUBE010000146.1:0-25498 GCA_030674755.1 Metschnikowia henanensis | reverse complement strand
TAAACCGGTTGCTGCGCGGGTCAGTGGTTGCGCGGGCACCTAGTGATGTACGTTAATGAGCCTGTCCACTGATAATTATTTCTTGAAGGACGAGTGCGCACGGCTAATACATATATCGCTCCATCAGAAACTGATGGCCGTATGATAATAACGAGGCTCGCATATGCATGTTGTCCTTTTTGTCATGTTGCTTCAGCTCAAATTTTTCCGTTGCTGATCGATAAATATTTATTTTCTGAATTGGCATGTTACCATTTCAGTGGGAGACGACGCCGCACGGGTTAGTATCAAGAATAATAAAGGGCATAAAAGATTCGTCTAATCTCCGGTTACAGAAGCTTCAACAAAGGCTGGGTAAAGTGACTCCCTACGACAAATATCAATAGATTACACTATGGATTGACGCGTGGGTATCATAATGAAGACTCCGTGACACAAGCGAGACTTCTCTTATCTTCACATCGCCTGTATAATATTGCAGCTCGTTCTGATCCCCCTTCTCAATGTTTACAATTGGTCCCAAAGGGGTAAATGAAGTTGTCCAGAAGTATCATTACCAAAATTTCAAGTTTTCTGACCGTTTCAAAAAAGCAAGACTCCCTAGTCAGCCTAGAAAACAAGAAGGCTTTCCGAATGATCGAAACTTTGACCAAACTGAAAACGATAGTGCATGAAGTGTACTGAAACCGACGAATCAGTTTTGGATCAACCCCACAGCCGAACGTGGGCGATGTTTTTTTCTGTTTATTCCGCACTTGCCAGCCCAATGCGCGACATTCTTGTTCGCTCGCGTCTTTGGACCTCATGGTTTGATTATGCCATAGTATAATCAGCGGCTCTTGTCTTTCAGACCATAATTATGTAGTCGTCTAATAAATGACTCTTAGGAAATCTCCCAGAAATCTACGTAAGCCATTTATAGGAAGTAGTGAAATCTTGATCATAGAAAGACATCATCATGTATACTACGTGGCATTAGGCCTCGCAGTCGAAGCTTGTGTTCAAAATCAGTAAGCAAGCATGACAATGTTTAATTAATAGGACTTCATTTTGTTGGGCCATAGATACAACAGCCTTCTAATTATCATTTCAACAGGTACTGAGGGGGCTAGGCATTTTGTCGGTCGAATAAAGAAAAGCGCCTCCGATTTCCCCTAGGGCTATGTATATTAGGCGTCCGTCACAGAAACATTTTTTCCTCACACAATGTCATGTTTCTAAATATACACCCCGGTCTGAGAAGAGAAAAAAATAAAAGATATATAGGTAAATCATAATCACGTACACGAGTTCGTGAAGAAGATTTCTTTTTTTCTTCTCAAAAAGCTACCCCCACGCTCACTGAACTTGTTTGCTTCACGAATAAAACACCATGTGGTATGTATATATTTGACTAGTGGTCTTCCCTTTTTATGTATGCCCCAGACGTGATTCTAACAACTTAGCGGTATTTTTGGCTACGTCAACTTCTTGGTCGATAAAACCAGAGGTGAAATTATAGACAACCTCATTGAAGGACTCTCGAGGTTAGAGTACAGGGGATATGACTCGACTGGTATTGCCGTTGACGGCGAAGAGAAGGGCACTTCTCTCATCATCAAGACCCCAGGAAAGGTCAAGATATTGAGGGAAGAAATTAAGAAGCAAGACATTGACAGAACGCAGGTTTTTGATAATCATGTTGGAATTGCGCACACGAGGTGGGCGACCCACGGTCAGCCAGAGTACTCCAACTGTCACCCACATCGCTCTGATCCTTCCGGCGAGTTCATCATTGTGCACAATGGTATCATCACCAACTACAGGGAATTGAAAACGTTGTTGCTTTCAAAAGGATACCAGTTCGAATCTGAGACAGATACCGAGTGTATTGCCAAGTTATTTAAACACATTTATGACACGAACGCTAAGGCTGGCTACCACTTGGACTTGAACGAGTTGACAAAGCAGGTCTTGTACGAGTTGGAAGGATCTTATGGTTTGTTGGTGAGGTCCTCGCATTTCCCAGGTGAGGTCTGTGGTACTAGAAAGGGTTCGCCCTTGTTGGTTGGCGTCAAGACAGAGAGAAAGTTGAAAGTGGATTTCGTAGATGTTGAGTTTCCTGAGACTCAAGACAATTTGGCCATCAACAACCCAGAGGGCAATTTGAGAACATCGCAATCGCGGGCTTTCTTTGCCGAGGACGGCATTCCATCTCCCGCTGAGTTTTTTTTCTCTTCTGACCCAGCCTCAGTTGTGCAGCACACTAAGAAGGTATTGTTCTTGGAGGACGACGACATTGCCCATGTGTACGACGGAGAGTTACACATCCACCGAGCCAAGAAAATCTCTGCCAACGAATCAACTCAGAGACAAATCCAGACTTTGGAAATGGAATTAAACGAGATTATGAAGGGCCCTTACAAGCATTTCATGCAAAAAGAAATCTTTGAGCAACCTGACTCTACTTTCAACACAATGAGAGGAAGAATAGACTTCGAAAATAACTCCATCAACCTTGGTGGGTTGAAGGCTTGGTTGCCTACCATCAGAAGATGCCGGAGGATCATCATGATTGCATGCGGTACATCTTACCATTCCTGTTTAGCTACCAGATCAATTTTTGAGGAATTGACCGATATACCTGTTACAGTCGAATTGGCCTCGGACTTTTTGGATAGAAAGTCGCCTGTGTTTAGAGACGATACCTGCGTTTTTGTTTCCCAGTCTGGCGAGACCGCTGACTCCATGATGGCGTTGCAATACTGTTTGGAAAGAGGCGCCTTGACCGTGGGCGTTGTAAACTCCGTTGGCTCATCAATGTCTAGACAAACTCACTGTGGTGTTCACATTAATGCTGGACCCGAAATCGGCGTTGCTTCCACGAAAGCGTATACCTCGCAGTATATCGCCTTGGTGATGATTGCTCTTTCCTTGTCCAACGATTCCATTTCCAAGAGAAGCCGTCATATTGAGATAATTGAGGGCTTGAAACATATTCCTGAGCAAATCAAGAAGGTTTTGCTTTTGGAGGACAAAATCAAAGAGCTTTGTGACGAATTTTTGAACGAGCAAAAATCTTTATTGTTGTTGGGACGTGGCTATCAATTTGCTACTGCTCTTGAAGGCGCCTTGAAGATCAAGGAGATTTCATACATGCATTCGGAGGGTGTCTTAGCTGGTGAATTAAAGCATGGTGTATTAGCTTTGGTCGACAAGGAATTGCCAATTATTGCCTTCGCAACTAGGGATTCTTTGTTTCCTAAAGTCATGTCGGCAATTGAGCAAGTCACTGCCAGAGATGGTAGACCTATTGTCATTTGCAACGAGGGCGACGATGTGATGAAAGGAAAGGCATACGCGACTTTGCACGTGCCTTTGACAGTTGATTGTTTGCAAGGTTTGTTGAATGTCATTCCATTGCAGTTGATGAGTTACTGGTTGGCCGTGAACAGAGGCATTGATGTGGACTTTCCTCGTAACTTGGCTAAGTCTGTTACTGTTGAATAGATTATTTGACTCGACACCCGTTAAATTGACACATATTTACCGTGTTTAGTTACGTTTAAAGTAGCCTGAAGATCCAAGCCACGCAGATGAGAAGTCAAATGCTTTCTCTCCCAAATCCAAATATTTCTTGCCGTAGTAGCTTACCGACGCATTGCCAATACTCTCGAAGTCCGGACTGGGTGTTAGTAAATGGAAGTCTCAGTCGCCCGATTCGTGAAAATCATATACATACGTAAGACCGGTATTTCTGCGGATACCCGCCAAAAGGGATGAGACGACTATTAAGTCGAAACCAATGTGGAGAGATTTACTTATAGCACCCTGATGTTAGTTATAATTCTTTCTGTGCATGTCCTCCTGATGGAGGACATCTGATTCGGCTTTGTGAGATCTCTTTAGCTTTTGAAATGCATACCATATTGGTCTATGAAAAGATCAAAATATATTCACGAGTAATTGTGCTTCAATACACAAATTGAATATTAACTCTTTAACCTGAGGCAGTTGGGAATGTGGTGGGAGTGGCGAAAGGCCCTGCAGGCTCCGCGTTGTAAGTGCCATGACCCCGGACTGAACTCAGTATTACTCATGCCAGGTGCGGACGTTTTAGTGTTCTTCTATATATTCTTTATACCGGCTTTTCGAAAATAGAGAGATGTCGTTTTTTACGGGTTTTCCACAGACCTCTTCAAAAAGATGGGCTTATTTGCTTTGAGTTAATTGCGAGTTATTCTATAGTCAGGTAGGGTGTTTGTGAGGTGCTTACTGAATTTCATTACTTTATTTGTGATAAGGAATTTGTGAGAGTTGCTAAAAATCATAATTTAACAAGAGGACTTTGTTCTGGTCAAACGCCTTGATAAATCAATCAATGAACAACACTGAAAATTCACCACCTTCATCATTTTGTCAGCCGGGCCCCGCTGAGGTGATTTTGTTGGTTTTGCGAAGGATCAATCATGGCTGCGGCCTCACTATAATCAACTTTATACTATACCGATTCTCTGACATTGAATCTGAGCTTGGCTATGATGTCAGTCTATGAGGTGACAATCACGAAATATAAACTCGTCACTTATTGTCTTGGTACCATCCTCGTCCGCATTATTATGTCTGCAAATTTCGCAGAGTTCAAAAGATGTTTTCATCGAAGAGGGATTTCTCACAAATCAGCTTACAGTTGACCTTGCGAGAGCTACTCTCCGATTCTTCTTTCTTTGCGTTTCGTTGATATATCTCGATCAGTTTTTTTACATCAGCATATTCACGACCTGAGTAAAGAGTTGCTGCCGACCTACCTCGTCGATGACTGAGATGAATGTAAACAGGTGGCGAAGCCACGCCAATTTTTCTGCAAAGTAGCAGGCTCACTCAAGTGGCTTCGAGGGTTATCAATCTGTCGCCTGCTGTTTTCCTATTTGTTTATGTGTTGCTTACGTGTTTTTGACTGAGTCCCCGGCGGCTGGCTTCATACGCTATCCGGGTAACATCATGCGCCATAGCATATGGCTCTGCAGGTCTCGCACTCACCAGCATAGGTGCACATCAAAAGTTCTCTGAAGAGCAGACCATAACGTGTTCGGCCCCTTGTTCTAATTCAACGATTAATACAGTTTAACTGTACTTGACGATATCACCTAGTCACAAAACACGAGGTCTGAAAGCTGATAATGTCCGATAGATACAGACCGCCATCGGGCCCAAAAGGGCCTCGAGGTCCGCCTTCTTCACTGGTGAGGAATAACTGGGGCGGATCAGGCTCCAGGCTGCATAATCGTGGATCCTCGGCTCCTCCACGGAATAGAGAAAGAGATATATATAGACCTGGTGGGGCCGAAAGACAAAATTTTGTGCATCAAGGAAACAACTCACGCGATCTGGATAGACCTAGTGGCCCGTCGAGGTTTAGAGAAGGCCCAAGCAATCAGAAACGGTCTTTCACTGAAAATAGACCAAACCGAGATTTGGATGGTCCAAATAAAAGGAGAGAAATCAGCCATGGGGGTGAAGAATCTGGTTCCCGTTCCAATAGACCGGAACCTTCATCAAAAAGAACAGACGCGATTTTGGCAAATGCTCCTAAAGGCCCACGCATGGCTAGTGTGCCAGAGAAAAAAGGGAAAGATCGATTACCCATCAATGGGCCAAAATCAAACTCCATCTCAGTGCTCAAAAGAACTAAACTTCAGCTAGATCAGATTTATCTGGTCTACAGCGTCAGAACATCCGATTTGTACAAGCGCGTACAACAGGTCGGTGAAGGGACCTATGGCAAGGTGTACAAAGCCCAAAATGAAGTTACGGGAGAAAGCGTGGCTATAAAGAAACTCAGACTCGAGACGGAAAGGGAGGGATTTCCCATAACTGCCATGAGAGAGATAAAATTGTTGCAGAGTTTCGAGCACCCCAACATAGTGGGGCTTTTGGAAATGATGGTCGAGTATAATCAGATAACAATGATTTTCGATTACTTGAATCATGACCTTACGGGACTCTTAACCCTTCCAGATTTGCAGCTCACGGAAGGCCACCGGAAAATGATTTTCAAACAGCTTATGACTGGGCTTGACTACCTCCACAAAATGCGAGTGATACATCGTGATATCAAAGGCTCAAATATCTTGCTTAACTCCAAAGGCATACTTAAAATTGCCGACTTTGGCTTGGCACGAAACATGAAAGTTTTAAGAGATGGTGAAAGCCCTGATTATACCAACAGAGTCATTACTATTTGGTACAGGCCTCCTGAGTTACTTATGGGATCTACAGACTACGGCAGAGAGGTCGATATCTGGGGAGTGGGTTGTCTTTTGATTGAATTGTACACTAAACTGGCAATCTTTCAAGGCGCCGAAGAAATCTCGCAGCTATATAAGATCTATGAGGTGATGGGAACTCCAACTGCCGAAAGCTGGCCGGGAATAGAAAACCTTCCATGGTTTGAGATGTTGAAGCCACAAATCAAGAGAACTTCAAGGTTTGAGAATGATTTCAAGAATCTTATGACTGAAGATAGTTTCGATCTCGCCAAGAAAATGCTACTGCTTAATCCAAAAGATAGACTTACTGCTGACGAGGCACTTGAGCATCAGTATTTTCACAATGACCCTCAGCCCGAAGAACTCAAGTTTATGGAAACCATAGTTGGCGAATGGCACGAGTTCGAGACCAAAAAAAGACGAAGAGACGAAAGGAAGAGACAACTGGAGCTTAAGAATTTGAAGCGGATGGAAAACTCCGTTCCTCCTAGCTTAGGAAAGTCGACTCAAATGGACTCCCCTTCTTTGATGACGCGCTCTATTTCTGCAACCCCCGGCGAAAAGGTTGGAATGAACACCGAAGAGTCTCCTAAAAAAGCTCACTCACTCGAGAAAGATATCGCAAAAGCGGAAAATAATGGAAGTTCGATACATATAGTGTCTGCTGCACAGGAGGAAACCCCCACGACATCAGGAGCTCAAGAGGATGCACCGGATAGCAGTTTGACAAAAGAAGAGGATGAAGTTGCCGGGAATACACCCAGAAACTTTTAGATGACATGAATAAAAAGTGTAAGTCTCCTATACCGAACAGGTGAGTGAGTTTTGATGAGCGTGTGAAACGCTATTCTGTGGTTGCAAAATGGGTGGACATGTATTTACACACTGGAAATCAGCATATGTCATATTCGAGCATCATCTACATGGGTGAATATACCAAAGACGAAATAGAAAGTTGAATGAAGGATTGAATTACTGAAGTAGGCTTTGATTCGATCGAGTAGGGCGCAGCTTAGCAGAAGAACGCTTTTGAGACAAACAAGACAGTTGGTTTTCCAGATTTGTTTCGGAAGAAGTGGTGAGAGATTACGGGTCAGCGTCTTTAAACATGAAACTAAACATAAGAGCATTGCTAGATATTGGTACATGTGAAAGTCGACCCTTATATAATTAAACTTAAATGAGCTGGAATTGTATTTTAGACGATATTGAGTGGCCTTGGCTTTCACTCGCGAGGCTGTGAGCATTCGTGACTTGCCCCACTTGCGCATCTGCGCGCAATATCCATACTAATGACCGGTGAAACCTAGCAAAATTAGCGAAGGCCTTCGAGTTGAATGAAGTAGTCATTTCCATGTAGTACTACTTATCTTCGTTTGCAAAGATACAACCAGACACTGTTTTATGAAGCCAAATCTGGCCTTTTTCATTGTGTAATATTTAATAAGTGGGAAACTCTACGAGAGAAGCTTTCGTGGTTCCCATGCACGAAACTGCCTCTCGCAGCCGAGATTCGTCCAAACGCTGTCTGACATGCATCGCGATTGCTCGTACCTATCCGAGCCTCAACAAACATTGCTTTGAAACATATTTGAATCTGGAGTGAACACTAGAATTGATTGCCTCCTGATTTTAATACCGTACCTTTTTATAAACACTTTCACCAACTCCAAGAAAAGGCTGAGGACATTATTAGACATTCATCATGGGCTCATGCACTTCGAAAGAGCCGTCCAAAGGTACCACGCTAAGTACTACGCTGAGTAAGCGAGCTCAACAGACTATAAATCTTGATTCTCAAGTCGATAAACCCGAGGGGGCAAACGGAGGTACGAATGGAATGAAGCTAAACGGTTCCTCCACGATGGATGGTGCGCTCAAAGAAGCCGCAACCTCAGAGAATTTTGAGCGGAATGGAAAAACAAATGGTAATGGTTTGCAGGCAAACAACTCCAGCTTGGTCCAAACTAATGAAAAAGACGTGAAAATTCTTTTGTTGGGATCTGGGGAAAGCGGTAAGTCAACTATCGTCAAGCAAATGAAAATTATTCACAAAGACGGGTTCTCAGAAGCGGAAGCATATGATTATAGACCTTTCGTGTACAAAAATGTCTTGGACTGTATCAAAAATATCATCAATGCCATTATTGATTTGGCTCCTGAGCTTGTTGCTCCCGAAGGTGCCCAGCTGTCTCTGGAACCCAGAATCGGTACGAAAAACACACATATTTTGGCGCATGAAGACTTACAAGCAATTTTGGACTACGAAAATTCTGTCAATGCAGATGAACCATTTGATTTCAATGTTGCCTACAAGATAGCAAAGATATACTCCTATTCAGAGGTACGGAATTTCATAACACACAATCAATCGAAGTTTTATCTTATTGACTCGTCTGATTATTTCTTGTCGGCGGTGGAACGCATTGCCCAGCCAGACTATATTCCGTCGCAAGCAGATATCTTGAGAACTCGTAAAAAGACGTCGGGTATATTTGACTTCAAGTTTCAAATGGGTAGCTCGAACGTCCACATGTTCGATGTCGGGGGACAGAGATCTGAGAGGAAAAAATGGATCCACTGCTTTGATAATGTGACCTTGATTATTTTTTGTGTTGCTCTTTCGGAATATGACCAGGTCTTACTCGAGGAAAGTTCTCAAAACAGATTAGAAGAGTCACTTGCCTTGTTTGACTCAGTGGTCAACTCTCGCTGGTTTTCAAGAACTTCTGTTGTGCTATTTTTAAACAAAATCGACGTATTTGCCAACAAACTACCCAACTCACCACTTGATAATCAATTTCCTGACTACAATGGTGGTGATAACCTCAATAAAGCTGTGAAATATATTTTGTGGCGGTTCACACAAGTCAACAGGTCTGGATTGAATGTTTACCCTCATGTCACCCAAGCAACTGACACATCCAACATTCAATTGGTCTTCACCGCTCTCAAGGAAACCATTTTAGAGAACAGTTTGAGAGATAGCGGAATATTGTAAGTGATACATTTCATTATCTCTGCCGCGTGAGCCCCAGAGAACATCCTTTATTTACTCACGTCAGAATTTCGAGGGAAGATCAATTTTAAGGACAACTCATCATCTTTTAGATATACTTGTCCCTGTCAAACACTATGTTGACGTATGGTCAATTACCAAAAGGCTACTCCTTCTTTCTTAAAGCAGAATACGTGTGTATAAATACAAGAATGACTCACAGCCGACGAATGTTGATTATCAAGTATATATTTACTAGCACGAATCTTTCGGGCGATCAAAGTGAAGAACATTCCGCTGATCTTTGGGTTCAGCCCGTGATGACCCTGCGCTGGTTTCGATTCTTTTATCTCTTCCCCCACGCTTGCGTCTTACTTCGCCATCACCTCTGTCAGATACATTGGGCTCTCTTCCATGGCCACGTCCACGTCCACGCCCACGACCACGACCACGTTCTGAACGGTCCCCTCTTCGAGCAGATACTGATTCCCCCATTTGTGGCGCATGGAGCATTTCGGGCTTCGAGCTCGTGCCAGTTTCGTGTGCGTGGCCGCCTTTCCCTCTTGACTCGGATCTATTTGTAGACTCTGGATTTTCTCGCCTAGTTGTAAGCTTGGTAGATCCATCAGCCAGAGTGGACTGGCTCTGGCTCCGGCGTCTTGGTTTTGGTTCTTTGACACTTTTAGGGGTTTCGGCGCCATTGCGCGGCTTCCTCGCCCTCAAGGGGTCGCTTCCCTCGTGAACACTATTTTCTGACGATGTATTCTGCTTGACAGGGCGCTCAAAAGACTTATTTGAAGCACGCCTATCCCTTGTTTGAGGTAGCTGATCCTCATCCTGCTTCGTATTTGTTGATTCGTTTCCTTTTCTAGGACGTCTCTTGCTTCCCTGTTTTCTGTCGTCGGCTTTGAGTATTTTCACATTCTGCTGCTTTTTTACGTCGGTGTCACTAGACGTTTCCAGAATTGCTGAAATGTCTGCTTTGGCCTCCACTTCCAGGGTTGGAATAGGCATAAGCTGACCTTCAGTGGCAGTAGCAACATCCTTATTACCATCGGTGTGGTCCCTGGACTTTGTGTTGTCTTCAGTATTTGATTTCGATACAGATGATTGTTCAGTGGTGGCCACGCTCGACTTTTCTGGTTGCCCAGCGCTGAGTTGTACCTTTGCTGAGGGCTCGGGTGTTGTGACTGTCGGTTTCTTCATTAGTATAGTTGGTTTCCTTGCAACAGGTTTTGGGGTGGAGCTGGAGTTTCCAGCTCGCGCTTTGTTGGTGTGGTCTCTCGCCTTTGAGGTACTGAGAATGTCCGCTAAGCTTTTTTGAGTGCCCACCTGAGCGCTTGGCACTTCTCGAGTACTGCTACTTCCCCAAGCACCCCGTGCATCGACTGACTTTTGGTTGATATGCGCTGGGGCTTGGTGGGCACCCTCTACCCATGGTGCAGTAAATGTTGTATGCTTCAGAACAATCAAATTTTTCTCAATCTCATGTTGCCGTGCTAGCACGTCGACAGGCTTAGCACTTCCAAATGGGCTTGGCTTGGGATGCGCTGGCAAAGAACGGTTAGCTCCCAGTAGCCCATCTGTAGAGGGACTCAATTGTTGCGAATGACCATCAGCAATTTCACGACTACCAAGCGGCGGCCCAAAGCGATGCTTTGGATCCGGAAGATTCTCTAAAGGCATGCCACCTGGTGTCCTGCCAAAACCCGGCCGAGCTCTTCCAGGCCCAGCGTCGTCCAGTAGACCACCTCGAGGCCGGGAAGAAAAAAACTCCTGCTCCACGCGCAACAAGTCCTGGTGATGAGTTTGATTGAACTGCATACTTTGTTGGAAATCGTTAAAGTCGGCGGCCTCGATAGTAACCCGGCGTGAGCCTTTGTACACAACGTCTTGCCATTTTGCGACTTTGTTCTGGCTTTCAAATGAGGGCAATTCAACGAAAGCAATTTTTTTGACTACCCCCAGTTCCAATGGGTTGGATGTTGGGTCAAAAAGGATCTTAAACTTGACTAAAGGAGTAAATCTGCTGTGGAATAAATCATTGATAAACGCGTCGTTGCTGGTGACAGGGATATTCGAGAGTTTTACAATATATGGTGGTCCATTATCGAGGAAGCTCGATCTTCCAGAACCAAATCGATTGGGCCCTGAGCCGTAGTGAGAGTCTTGGCCATAGCCGTGATTCTTATTTTTTTCGATCGGAACCGAAATCGAGGACATATCAAAATCCTCGTCTGCCCAAGATCCGCCATAAGCTTGAGTGTGTTAGTATACTGGACTTGATACCTTGAGATGAAAAATTGGACATGAACAAATACATACATTCGTCGGAGAAGAACTCCTGTAATGACATCTTTTTCGGAGGCGCTAATAATGTTAGTACACATAAGTTTTGGGCCAGAAACTAATGGAGAGGGATGATAATGAATCACATCGGTGAACTTAGCCACCAGTGAATGAAGAGCCAGAAATTGGTGTTGATGAACCAAGATGATGGCTTCATCATATATTGGTTTCTGTGGCTTAGAGTGGGGAGTCTCAATTGAGACGCACTCCCCAGATTTAGCATTATGACTGGTTTTGAAGGCGTTGTTTGCCGATCAGATTAGTCACCTCATGTGGGCCGGGCCAAGGAAAGAATGTCTCACATACCCATATTTGAATGATATCAATGATTGGATGAGGGTAAGCACTTATAGGCATTTTGGCCTGAGATTCGAGAATCCCATTTCAGCTTTATATGCAGAACAACGACGTGTCTCGATCGTGGGACAGCATGAATATTGAAGTCCAGGGGATCTCGGGAAAGGTGGATATGGAAGACTATGACGGCTGAGTTTAGTATGGCGCTTATGGAATTTATTTGGCATATGACCTACACTTGCGCATAATTCCAGTAGTAATTTTTGTTGTCTTTGATCGAAGCTTTCGAATCGCGTTCTTTTTTCGGAAGGCAGCATTCTCGGCATTTTATGTTTTTTTTTTTTTCTTTGCATGCCAATTCTTGTTTCCCGTTCTCAATTATATCTACGAGTATCACAAGTCGCTGTAGCTGTCGTAGGACTTTCTCCAATTGGCAAAAAACCCTGCGAAAAACTTGGCTCCCAACCCAATGTCTTTAGCTCCAAGGGTGGCTCTGATCGAATGCATGGACAATTGAGGAATGCCCAAGTCAATAGTTCTGGCACCAGTCTGAAGTGATAAAGATGGGCCGATTGTTCCTCCAGAGCGAGAGTCATTCCTGATCTGGAAGTATTGTACTTCATCGCCATTTTTCTTCGCTAATTCTTCCATTAATGCTAGCCCTACAGAGTCGGTAGCCATATGACCATTGGGGTCCAAGGATATTGTAATACCTTTGTTTGGAACAGGCTTGTGATGCTCTAAGTAGACGTTGGAGAAATTGGGGTTAACCAAATGAATGACGTCTGCAGACAAAATAATGGTGTTGGCGTAGATAACCCTTAACTTCTCCATAATTTCAGAGGCATCATGGTTGTAGTGCTCAGAAGACAATACACGAGTCACTACAGACTCTATCAATTGTCCTTTGGCACCCTGCCTGGTTGCGGATCCTATTTCCTCGTTATCAAACAAGGCGACCAACGAAAAGGCGTCTGAGGCGATACTTCCCCTTGCATCAGATTCAATCAAGGCTGAGATTGCAGCGTACGAGCAGACTCTGTCGTCCACCCTGGGCGCGAAAACAAATTCGTTATCCAACCCTCCTCTCACTCCTTTCTGAATGTCGTACAACTGAAGATCCCATTGCACGATATCTTCAACAGCGACACTGGCAGCCGATGCAATGTATCTGAGTAACTTTAAAGGATGTTTACCGAACAATGGCGCAGACTTTTCTGCATCTGTTGGCTCGATTTCATTCTGCAGGCCAGAAAATCCAATAACTGGCACAGCCTGGGTCTCCTTGTTGAAAGGGCCTAAAGAGGGTGCCCCGAAATGGGGCGCCAACGAAGGAATTTTCGCAATTGGGTGAGGTGTGGAGTCAACCAACTTTTGCTGGATGCCTCCAGACTTAGAGTCTTTCACCAATAATCGACCACCAATACCCAAGTCTCTATCCCACCAAACAGGTTCCAAAGCTCCAGCATATGCAGCAACTCCAAGCAAATCGTAGCCTTCTGTATTGGGCTTGTTGGAGCTGGGCTTCAAAGTCACTGCCAACGCATCAATGTGCGATCCAATAGCACCCACGCCTTTTTGAGGAGTCCAATCAGTGCCGACAACAAACGCGACTAAACTGGATCCGCTTCGATACGTGTAATACTTACCTGGTTTGAGCTTGCTCCATGATTCTTTTTCAGAAAGGTAGGTAAAGCCGGCCTCTTTCAACTTTCTGGAGAAGTGATCGACCACGTGGTATGTAGTGGGGTTTTCATACGTGAAGTCAATGTATTCTGCTGCGTGCGAGTCAAAATACTCGTCATTATAAGCTCGGAAATCGGCTTGTGGCTGACTCAATTTTGTAAGCAATTGCTTACGGAGTTCTGGACTTTTGGCTCCCTCGGTATTTTGCAACACCTCGTTGAGGGTTTTAAGCAATTCTTCGTAACGAGACATAAGTAGAGAGTGAAACTTATCCCAATTGCAACTTCAACTCTATGCCACAAATGATTGTTTCAAAATGGTGTCTAGAAGTGTTTCGGGTTCAAGGTCTCGGCTGTTCTTTATTCAAGGCGGGGAAGATAACCTGTTTCTCTGCCGACATCTTATCGCGCCACACGAGAATGTGGCTGCGCAATTTGAAGCCACTTAAATTGCGCTTTTTCATACCCCATTGGTACATCGATTGGTCAAGTTTGAACAAGGCTTTGAGCCACTAAACCTTGACAAAATTTTAACAAGGAACATCTTCGTTCTCACAAGAAATATCTTTGGAATAATAAGTAGGAGAAACACCTTCACGATCGAAGTGGGCAGTAGATAGAGAGCAAAGCACGGCCTGAGGTCTTATTGGAAAAGCTTCAGACTTCATTCGTACCTCACCAAATACCATGTTTGAGTCGTAGCAATTGTTTGCCTCTATTTTTAATGAGTAAAAAGTAATATCTATATGACATCGCAGTCAACTGATCGATAGATGTGAATCAGCCGAGTTTCTTCACAAGCAACTGCGATATGTTCTATAAAATGAGTCTCCGCCTTGGCCCTCGTTTTACTCTGGCTTGGCAGCTGCGAAAGTAGCGGCGACAATTAATGGCCACACGACCGTAACATCGGCGTAGACTTTAACGCTTTTAGCATCGGCTTTGATTTTGCCCCAAGAAATGGCTTCATCTGGCCTAGCTCCAGCGTCTGAGCCATCGAACTCCTGACCCGTATTTATGTACACTGCCCAATCCGCACCATTTCTCATGAGGCATGCATTGCAAATATGATGTTTGATCAAGCCACCACCCAAAATGATCATACCTGCCTTGAAAGCCGCAATCGACATGGCGTTGATTCTGCGGATATCAGATACGATGTCAAGGCGAAGTCTTTGTGGAGATGCCTTGTATGTATGGAAAAAAAGCATGTCACCAATAGAGCCGTCTGTAATCGCAGGACAGAATACTGGAATTTTATTTTTGTGCGCCCAGTATAGCACAGACAGCTCATCATTAATCTCTTTACCTAACCGGTCTATGAGTCTTGAGGGTGTCCATACCGCCTCGGAGTCTGCATTCAAGGCTTCGGCACCTAGCTTTTCCGCTTCATGCTGTTGCTCTTCCAACACTTTGTCCAAAATTGGAACGATCCAGTCTTCGAATTTACAGTAGTTGTCATTTGGAACGAGCAAGTTTCCTATTCTGTTGAGACCCTTGTCTCTCAAGCTCTTTCCAGGAAGACTAAATTCTCCAAGGTATGTAGGAGCCAAGACCTTAATTAAATCTTCTTCGATTCCACCCGCGGAGGCTACAATGGCGCTTACTTTCTTGTGTTGGACCAAATATCTCAATGTGTCTCTTATTCCAGAAGAGATCAAGTTGGAGGTAAACCCGAGAAAAATGGTTGCCTTTTGGTGACCCTTTTTATCAATTTCTCCCGTGTTCTCGTGCTCGGGTATCTGATCTATATGATCACCACGCCACGAACTCATTTCATTGATGATTTCACACGCGGTGCCGACAGAAGATGCTTGGAATCCCATCGTTTTCATGGAATTGATCAAGTCCGTGGCTTTCATATCGTATGCATTGTCCTTCGAGTAATCGATACCTTTGACTTCGACAAAATCCTCTGGAATAGGTTCAGATTGCTTGAGAACTGCATCTGTCGCTAGCGAGGGCCGGCTATCGTCTTGTGACATTTTGTTCAACGATGAAAATTAGGCTCATCGTGAGCTCGCACGGAATCTGAGAAAGCTTTCTATGCGACCTGATGCGGAATCGCAGACATGTACAGGGCGGCAATATCTTCTCTAAAATACGTCCACTTCAGACATGCCGAATCATTTATTTAATCGAATGCATTTGATCAACAAATCTCAAAGGAGTGATACGAGAAGAGAAAACGTTTAGTGTTGCCGCTATGATCGGGCTCCTTCAATTAGAAAACACTGGCAACTTTTAACCCTGAGACGAACTCATGACTAAATGATATCAATTGATACATTTCAGGTGAAAATAAATCAATTTAGCCATTCAAAATACTTATGGTAAGACAATAAAGGGCCGCAAATCTTGGAACCATCTCACGGCTCGTTTCATCCGGAGGCCAGACACGCATATCGATACGCTCATTAATTTACAGTGCAATAAGTTATACCCTCTCACTTACAGCAGGTTCCCAAGATGAGCACTTAGCCTTGGCAGTGTTGTAGGGCACATACGCCCCTCTGGTAGCCGTTAAGTTCATCTTATGCTTTTGCAAAGGGTAAGCTCTCACAGCCTGCTGGTCCTTTGGCAATCTGTCGGGTGGGGTGTTTGTACCGTATCCCAACCAGTAATGCCAGCCTGGCTCAACCTTAGACATATCAACCCCCCAGTCAGCGTATTCGACCCATCTGGTTCTCATATGAATTTCCTCAGGAACATCAGTCTCGTAGTACTTATTTCCCCAGTCGTCAGTGCCCACCAACCAACCTCTCTTGGTGTCGTTGTGAACCTGTATTTGCCAGGCTGCTCTCTTTATCCCCGAGGCGTAAATGTTTTTGATAGTACGAAAAATGGAAGTGGACATGTCGAGCTTCGTCTTCCGTTCCCTTCTTATGCGCTTACCCTTGAAAGAGAAATTCACCTCGCATTGATTGGGTATCGCGTAGAGGAGTGCGCGACACATAAAATGACAGCGTGCATTACGATGTTGTCGCAAACGCTTCGAGCTATAACTTACTCATCCTGCTACAAATAGGCATGGAATATCTTAGCCTCAGTAACTCTAGCTTGTAATTCTCAGAAAAATAACATTCAAAAGCAAATAATACATGCAAACTAAATACAAACAACCCACGCTGTCTCGTTACATTTATCAATTCGTTTAAACCCTGTTCTTAGCTGACATTTCGATGAGAGTGCTCACGTCTTTTGCATCTAAAACGACACCCTGCTCGGAGCACTTTGCCTTCGACTTCAACTCATGGCACAAGTCATCAATGTCGATCTCAGTGTATCTAGGGTGCGCAGTAATCCTATCCCAAATCTCAGAACATTTCATGGTCTCCGCAGGAGCCGGAACAATTTCTTCTTTCTCATCCTCCTCGGGAATGGGAGGACTGTTAAAGCTGGTAACAGAAGAAGCCGGCTTATGACCTTCCGCAAGCGAGTTGTTTCTTGAGCTCTCTGAGCCCGAATAGCTAGACTTGACGAACTCATTAAAGTTGAAGTCTGTGTTCACCAGATTTAATGGATCATAAGCCGACTCTTCGTTAACGAGCCCGGCTAGTGAATCAGCGTCGGCATAGCTTTGAGAATTATTTTCAACAGGATCGTTGCTCAAGTTTCCAAGCGCAAAATTAACGTCAAAATTTGCATCGTTGAATAACGACATTGGATTTTCCTTTTCATAAAAATTATCTAATGAAAAGTTGAACGTGGACTCGCCAGTACTGTTGAACAATGGGTCTGGCAAGTCCAAATTTGGTGTAAAAAGACTTTGAAATGGTGAAGCAGCGTTGGGTGAAGGTAGAGGGGCCGCCTTGCCTCCTTGTTGAAGAGGGTAAGATTGGCTATCTCTGTGAAATTTAGGAACTGGTTTGTGTCTAGTTCCACAGGCCTCGTTAAGACTGGCGCAAAAGGGATTTAGCTCTTCTTCAAATAAGCTCGAAGTCGTATGGCGCATCTGGACCAGCCCTGAGGAAGGAACCAGGTAGCTGTCGCTTGTATTCGATTGCGGTGAAACTAGCACATTCTCATTTAAAGGTGAGTTGGAAGAGGAAGACCCGCTAGTCAAATCAGGTAGATGGTTACTAGAGGCATTTGAGCGAGTTTCCGAATCTGCCGTTCCCTTTTTCGCCCATGGAAACCCCGGGGTGAGTTCACTCAGCGACAACCCGCTCTCGCTCGACTCGCGCTTTACCCTCACATTTGGTGAAGGCTTAAGGTCTGAAAAGTCTGAGTGACCTCTGAATCGGCTCAACTCAGATTTGAGAAGTTCGATCTGTGCTTCAGCCTGCATCTTATCATCCTCCAACAGTGTGACTTTGTCCTCTAGCTCCTTCATTTTGCGTTCTTTGCGTTCTCTGTAAGCACGTTGAGCCGCTCTGTTTTGAGCTGTTCTCTTCGATTTAGGTTCTGTTTCAATGGGCTTGCGGCCAGGCTTTGTATGCTGCTTCTTATCATCGTGCGCCAGCAAATCGGGCGACTCTTCTTCTATAGGTCGTTTTGTATCTGACATGATCACAAAGTCTCTGCCTTGAGTGGAGCAACGCGAAATGATATGAGATGCGAAAAAATGTTTCGAGCTGGGCGGTTTATGTTTCAAGTACGCAACTGGTGTTTTCTTTAGCTAGATTGAGCTATGCGACTGAAGATAAAAAGACGGTGGCAAATGAAAAGGTGGTATAGAACTCGGACTTCTCGAAGTTAAGAGTTTCTGATAAAGGAGCAAAAAGTACCTAATAACTTCTGCAGTCAGGAAATAAGGAAAAGGGAGTGAGCACAAACTTCCTGATTTTTCAAATACGGCTAGACAGTGAAGTGACTCTACCAGGGGTGCGCATGCGGGCTGCCTCCTTTATATATATTACTTGGCTTCGGAAGCCTATCCGAAAAGGTGTGCACGCGGCTCACTTACCTGCGATGTTCGCTCCGAATCGTGGATCATTCTAGGAAACTCTAACGCGTGTGCAGGATTGTTTCTGGGAGAAACCCCATTATTTTTCATTGTTTATTGGCAACTTCGTCTTTAAAAAGCTTGTACTGATGCTATTACTGAGTCTTTATCTTTGTGAGCTTAACTCCCCCTGACCTTGAAATTTCGTTGTTGAGTCTATCGCCTACGTTTGTGTCTCAGCCTCCCCGCCTTTTTTTCTACACCAGTCCTTCATGAATGTCTGTTAATACCGCGAAGCCTCACGTTGCTGCTGACAAATTGATGGCTTTGGCAATGTAAGTCTTGAATAAGAGCTTGACACAAAACTCAAACGTCCGAGCGATCAAGAAAAATATCTGAAATCTGGTTCATATTTTGTACATTATGTGGATCTTGCTGGCTAAATTCAGAGTTTCACTCTATTGTTCAGCTGTGGAGAATTCATCAGCCGGACCAGGGCTTATAACCGGCTTAATTTCTTTTTTCAACGAAAATGCACTCGGGCTCGCAACAAATGGAGGCTGCAACGTAGGGCTGTCTCGGAACATCGGCTATTATTAGTACCTAAGACTATAATTCATCTCGGATCTCGGATCACTTTATTAAAGAGTCATGGCTGCGGTATGACAGAATATATAGGAAAGTATTGAAGGCATCCTTTTACGCGTCTCATTTTGTAAAGCTGGTGGCTTCTGGACTGCAACTGGCCCAATTGAGCATTATAGGCCTGGCATGTCTTCCTCAAATTGTTGAAAAACGAAGAAGCCTCACATTTGCCTTGTATACTTGCCCTTTCCCTTACAGCGAGTATGTTGTTCAAGTTGTGGCACACCTCTTTACAGATCCTTGTGGCTTCGTCTAATTCAAGTCTGGAGATGCGAATCAAGTCCAATAATCCTTGTTTTCGCTTAGCTATGGGCTGGCTAAGCAAAGCTCTGATGGAGCGATGATGCTGAAGATACTGCTCATATTTTGGAACCTCCGGTACGCCCACCGAGGACCATGGCTTCATCCGAAAGTTGTAAAGTTGTTCATCCGAAGCCAAGTGCAGTGAAGTAATCGGGAGCTCGCAAACAACAGTCATTAATTGAATCGCCGTAGACACGCCTTGCGTCACGCGAGATAAACAAAGCTGGCCTAGAGCTAGAAACTTTTCAAGATAGATGATATTTTCCAGGAGCATTGGAGCAAGGTGTTCTTTCATGCGAGCATATTCCAGCCTTAATGCCTCTTTCTTGGGCCCAGCTTTTGTCCCTTTTATTTTTTTTGGGAAACCTTGCATGGCCATTAGCTTTCCATTGTTAATTTTGATGATCCTTTCTCTGACAAGTTCGTGTGCTTGTGCGCACAATATCGAGACATACCAATACATTATTGGTGCTTCATGAGTATTATATAGCTCTTGCTCGAACCCACTGAGAGCAACATCGATCATCGTATCGAGCTTCTCAAAAAATATGAAGGAGCTGATGCCAAAGGCGGGGTGGTCATGAAGCTCAGGAGAAAGTTTATCTCCTATGCCAAACTTGAATAGCTCGGCCTCGATTGTCTCGGCATTAAAATGCAAAGAATCCCAGAGTACAATATTCTTATTGTTGATCTGACGCTGGCGACACCTGTTGTTTCCATAAGTTGCCAACTTCTGAAGGGTGGCTGCTTCCAAATCGTTCAAAAGTTCGGCCATTTTGTCCAAACATTCGGCTTTCGTGACTTGTGGACTCTTCGAATTTTGTATGTTCCACTGACTTGGATTCATGATATTATTACCGCAAAGTGAAAACGCTTCTAAAAGCCTCGTCATGATTGTGCTTATATTTTCATTCAGCCCTGCGATTGATCTATCGTCGCGGATGAAAAAGAGTTGCAATATCCCTCTTGTGAGGGCGCAACCTCTTGCTAAATCAAAGCCAACATTGTATTGAAGATATGCTTGTAGCTGTGAAACATTTTTTACCGATGTAAACTGCTTAATCATATCATCTACTGATATGATGAAACTAGTCAAGCCATGATAAGCCTCGCCCTGACTTATCTCAACATTTAACAAAGGGAGGTGTTTGTTGTCGCAGTCGAGTTGGACAAGGCGGGAAAATGCGTGTTTGGGGGCATCAGTGAGACAATTTGTTTCAAGTAGCTTGATGATATCAAGACAGGCATCTTTTCCCGCAAGTCCCCGAGATTTGGGCTCTGCGAATAGTTGAACTTCGTACCTTAGCACATCCTCTATACGTACTAAGAACTTTATTAGTCTGAGATAATTTGCTGCAATCGCAAATTCTGCTTGAATTTTCAAGTCCGCTTGTTTATGAAGCCAAAGTTCTGCCTCTTCGATCTCCGCGCACACTATTTGGGGCGAGACTTGACTAAGGAAATCGACATTGATTGACCTCGTGACGAGATCCTCTTCGTCGTAAAGCGCACTTGATGCAACATTTAGACCAAAACCAATGATTTTCGAGAGGCCAATAACAAACGCACGAAGAACAACGTTGACTAAACGAAGATTAGCGTCTGGGGCAACTTCGTTTGCCTCAGTATCAAAGTCTGCTGAAAGCACGCGCGGGTTCACAAAACTTGCTTTTTTGAGCACGCCAGTTCGGTGGTAGCTTTGAAGAAAGTCGAGCATGTACCGACAGCTGAGCACAGTCACCAGAAGTGACAGACCTGAGAGCCAGGTCATATATAATATGAGAAGTCTGTTCATAACTGATGCGATAGCCTGAAGCGATTGCCCTTCGCTCGCGTCGAATTTCAATTCTTCCTCACTGAAATGAAGAAGACCGGTATCTAAACGGATGTTTCCCATCTCCAAGGCACGTGCACCTTCGAGCATATCAAAGCCCGGGATTACCTCGATTTTGCCTGGTTCCATTTGCTTCACGGCATCAAAAAACTCCGTTGTGACGTCGAGGTAATCTGAATCTATGAATGTCAGTAGCTAAAGTCGAATATTTGATTCGAATCTTCATACATACCATCGAGTTCATCCATTTTCGATGCAACGAGAGAAAAGTCGGCGAGATATACTGCTATAATTGAATTCACATACGCACATGATTGTTGGAAGCGCGTTACAAATTTGAGACTTTTGGTGTCCTGGTGCTAGACAAAGAAGCACCTCGTAATTCAAATACATTTCTATTTCCTCCCCACAAAATTTGACCAGTTGGAAATAATTAACTTGGTGGTAAACTGTTCATTATCTGCTTGCTATTGTTCTATCGGGAGGTTAAGTTCATACCCCTCAAAAAGCACGAACATCCACTGAACCGTGTTGGAGGAGAAATTTCGAATCCCCACTAGCTTCGACTTTTACTTCATGGAACCCCAAATCCAATTTCCGACCCCTCATTCTTTTTTCACAATCAATTTAAACGTAAACGCTTGTTTTGCATGTCTGCAAAGTCTTTTCTTTGGTCTCACGAACCTATGTGAAATGTTTACTTGTTTGTACAACAAATAACTAGCTTGTATTCATGAATCATATTTAATGTCGGGAAAAGACCCGGTTGTAATCTGCAAATTTCATATTCAAACAACTATGTCGGGTCAATATTTGGCTTCGACCCTCGAGACATCATCGACATCAAAAAGATGATCGGCATTGTTCTGCGAGTCCATCAATGGACACCGTACCCAGACTTTGAACAAGCATACAAGTCATTTCCACGTGCAGCACCGTGAGCAGAATTTCTTGCTGCCTTAGAATTAGTAGACTCTCTGATCCTCAGTGAGCTACCGCGTGAGCTTGACTCTTCCCACTAAAGCCTGAAAATTACGCATATTTATCCGTCACAGAGCCTGACGACCTACTTGAGCTACGGAAAAGAAAGAAAGACATGTGTGCATTCTTATTTACAAGCGGTTATATGCTTGTTGAAGATTCGTTATAGCATCCACTAGACATATCAGAAAAATTAGTTTGAAAGTCACTAGAGCACTCGTGATCATCTATAGTGATTAGTTCAATGATCTTCACGCTATCATAGGGGCCAAAGAACCCAATTTAATATATCTGACTCATATTCACATTTAGTAGCTCTTTCGAAGTTCAATGACTGCTTTACTGTTTTGGGTCATGAGTGTTGAAGGACCTATCTCCACAAGGTTTACAAAACTGACTCCTGTATTGTCGAGGTCATCACTTACATTTGAAGTTATATAGCGTCTCTCCCTATTGCATCGAGTACATTTCACCGCTTGACTACGTACTTCATTTTCTGGTAAATTTCCTTGCTTATGTCCCTTTATCTGTCTAGCCATGCTGCCATAAACGAGTGCTTAACAAATTAGGGGCCTCGCGTCGGGCACTTACCTCGAGCCTGGGCCAAACTACCACATACAAAGATCAAAGCAGAGCGGGAATGACTTGCACTTCGCTCAAAACTTCAGTCCAGAAGCTGTTATTCATGTCTCAACGCACGTGAAGTGAGAGAAAACGATAGGTCGCTACAGAGAACTTGTAGCACCCTTTTTGAACTAATGTCTCCTTACCGTAGACATGGACTCGCCAAGCAACAATATAACAGCTTTAGTACCTCCGACCTAACCGGCATCTTGATATCGTTGGCTGTGACTGGACCTGATTTCATATATTTTTTTCACTCAAGTTTCGTCTCAAAGACACAAATTTATATAAATCCTAGTGTACAATTCAAATATCTATATATAGAAGCCTTGTGAAGAATTCCTTGTGAATAATTTGACTTCAAATCAGGTGGGCGTGTTGAAGCACCCGCTCGCGGAGACCCGACAAAAGCGTGGCGGTCCTCACGAAGTAGCCTCTTCCCATAGAAGATGTGATTGCATTTATCGACTTTCGGGTTGCGTTTTCATAGTATCCCATGACCACAGCTCAGGCAATGTGTTTTGCAAACTATGTCTTGAAAATTGTGTCTGATTCACCTGATCAAAGGACTATATCTAATCAGCATGGAAACCAGATTTTACGTACTTCAACAGTCGACCTTCATTGGCGGTATTCTCACACATTTATAACTTGAGTCAGAAAGTGCATAGCAAGCCCCCACCACCATATGAGATGGTATCTGAAATACTCAGAGACTATCAAAGAGAAACTAGGGTACCACAGTGTACATGTATAATGTGCATGTAACCTTTTTTCTCAGCACCGCGAGTACCCCGCCGCCCGTGTTGACGTCTAATATTCTCCAGTGCAAATGCAGGGAACTCCGGAAACGGAGTATAAGAATGATTGTTAAAAGCGTATATCGGGAATTTATCCAGAATAGGTATCACAAAGGATAGCTTATCTCCTGAGTTGGAAGTCGACAGAGTGGAGACTCTGGAGTCAGGAGCAACCGCAGGTGTGTTCATCTCTGGGACAGTGTGTCCGATAAATGGGACTCACCCACAGAGGAACTAGAGAACTAGCAGATGACATATCCTGATCAAGAGTTCTCCGAAAGAGAAAAGAAGATAAGCCTATTCTGTACCTTAATAAGGGAAGTGTAAGATGGTTATCAGAAATGAGTTAATTGGAGGGAACCCTTTTCCATATAGGAAATGGTTTCACGTCCACGAGAATGCAGGCTCTGCCATTTATGCAGTTACGAGTTCTCTTGACCAATCGGATATGTTTACAAAGTTATAGAGTATGCCATGTACAGATCACAATAGAAATCCCGATTATTAGGTGAGTTTTCACGTGACATCCGGAGCTGGTCAATCAGAATGCAAACGTCGCGATATAGTAAGAAGCTGATTCTTGAAAACAAAAAAAAAAAAGAGGCCTGGAATTCGGCTCACATATGTTACGGACGGATGCCGCATTGGAACCCGCTCACCGCAGATGCAGCCTTCTACCCCATGAATCGCCTGGATGCCGCACACGCAGCTCTCTTGGGTTTAAGACAGGGCAGGCGGACCCTTGCCGCCTTTCTCGCCGAGTTCGTGCGTTTACACCGCAAGATACCAGCTGGCAGCATGACGACGACTGTCCTTCGTGTCATCCTCATTCGGGGTGTCAACGAGCCTTACCGCTTCGAACTCCTCCGTTTGAATACCACTGACTTTCACACGTTGTTCGACTACCTCCAGCGCATCTCGAACACCTACTCACTCACCCCCGCGGGTGAGGTGGGTGCGGCAGCCCAATCCGCCGCTGGTGCAATCGAAGTCGATCACTTCCAAGCTCGTGCTGCGGATCCGCCGGTGCCCTCCGCCAGTCGATATCCCGCGAAGAAATTAGTGCAGTCAATGCTCGCGCGGTTTCGCGGCTCATCTGTTGCCACTGCCGGAAAACTGGGCACGTGGTCCGCAACTGCCGTACTCGTCGTCGGGAGCGCCGCAAGGAATAGGAGGCAACAAAAAAGGAGCCCCCGTCGGGCCTCACGGTCCCCGTTCTAGCGCGCCCACGCCCTCCTTCACCAAACTCCGCTCTAGTGGGGTTCTCCAGCACTGGTTGCGTCCCTCCGCTCTCTTAGCTACATAAGATGGAAAGCGGCTCCCTCCGAGCAACCTTCGGGAATTTTTTTTTTTTTTTCGAAAGAAACACACAGTATTACAGGAAAAAACTATACATAGCAATGAAAAACCTGCAGCACGTCTAGATAATGCATAGAGTAATGAGAGCCTTGTCTGATTCATCTAATTAAAGGACTAAAAACCATAAAATAATTATATAAAAACCTCTAGCCAGCTCCCAAGGAACGGGTTAATGGTTGGTGTGAGCTGGCACTAAGGTGGTGTGTTGTATATTAGGAAGACTCTGCTCTACTCTAGTGGCTGGTTCTGTAACTCAACCCTAGTCAACTAAGTGTTATTACATAGTAACGCGCCAGTCCTGCATATAACATCCGGACTGTACGCTGACCAATATCATGCACGTCATATGGGTCGCTGCTCAATAGCACACATTGTTACGGGAATTATGAGGATCGGAGAATTGCCCGTAAGGTAAGCTAGGGCTTACCTAGCTAAGGCGAGGGTGAGTCGGATTGAGGACGAAAGGAGTTCGATACGACTACCGCTT